>MCJB01048611.1:25478-50477 GCA_002018475.1 Nicotiana obtusifolia | reverse complement strand
ATTTCATTTCTGGTGTAATGGATATTAGAATTAGTAAACGACCTCCAAATTCAATTTCGTTTGAAGAATTAGCTTCGTCTTGAAATTACGGAGCCGTAGCAAAAAGAATCGTCCAAATCGGATTTCGTATGAAAAAGTTAGAGTAATCTTTGTAAAAGAAAGAAAGGAGATCAGCTAAGGGGTCGCGAAAATGGTTGGGTTCAGCACTTTTGTTTGATTTTCAGCTAATATAAATAGGACCTAGGGTCCCTTTTTACTCTTCTGAGGTCCAAAACACACACCCACGAAAGAGAGCAACTACAAACACAAAGAACCACTGAAAATCAACCCCAAACTCACATGCAAAGTAGATTTTCGGAATTAATCTTGCAAGGAAAGGGGATTACAACACCTTAGAGACATTTGGGGGCTGTTTAAGAAGAAGATTAAAAAGAAGTTGGAAACAAATAAAGAGGGAACCTCAAGGAAAACATCGGGTAAGTATCCTATGTCCTAAAATCCCTCATAGATTAAGATTTTCATGTTTAATCCCATGGTAAATTCACGAAATTGTGAAAGAGAAGAACCTAGGGTTCTTCTCAATTTCAAGAAAATATGAAATTGGGGATTTAGGTCGATTTGAGGTCGAATTACGACAAATCTTATATGGGTAAACTCGTGAAGGGACAAGGAACACGTTTAGATAATAATTTCTGAATTTTGAAAAGTGGGCCCGGGGCTCGGGTTTTGCTAAAATTAGGAAATTCTTAGTAAACTTGATTATTTGCGTTTGGGTTTTGTTCCCATAGCCTAATGTAACGTAATTATTATGAAATTGGTTAGATTCGACGCACGTGGAGGCCAATTCAAAGGGCAAAGGCGCCGCAGGCTAAGGATTTAGCCGGTTAGAGGTGAGTAATGATAGTAAATAATGCTATGAGGGTTTGAAACTCCGAATTGCACCTCGTAGTGCTTAAATGATGTGAGGCACACGCTCGATGACGAGCGTGGGGTGGTTTACTACTGGGGATTGTGACTTGGTCCGTCCCGGTTAATGATTTTACTATATAACTGTTTGAAATTGATTTGATATTATATTGATTTGGGCTTTTAGTCATATTTGGGCTTCACGCCAGTTATGTAAACCCTTCAGGGGTATTTAAAATGCTTTGAATCGTTATTTGAACTTGGTTTTGGAAAACTAAATGATGTTTTCAAATGATCGTTATATATGGATCGGGTGGCACGCCGCCACGAGATATGAAATAGCGCTTGGGCCGCTAAAGCCCCTTCCGGACGTCTGAACCACCCACAGTGACCGCAGGATACCCATCATGATGACCCAGTTGGTAACAATGACAACTGTATGTCACGGTTGGTAACAATGACAACCGATAATGAAAGATAATACAGTTGGTAACAATGACAACTGTAGGTTACAGTTGGTAACAATGACAACTGATAACCGGAGTTTGATAAGAATTACAGTTGGTAACAGTGACAACTGTAGGTTACAGTTGGTAACAATGACAACTGGTAACCGGATTTTGAAAAGGTTTTACTGTTTTAAATGATGATAAGCCCGAGGGGCATGTATTTTAAACGATGTTAAGCCCGAGGGGTATGTATTTTAAATGATGTTAAGCCCGAGGGGCATGTATTTGAATGATGTTGAGCCCGAGGGGCGGTTTTAAAGTGTTTTCGGTTCCTTCCCATTATTCACTTGAAAGATGCACATGCTTCACCCGTTAAAAGGATTTTCTACTTGACTTTACACATGGTTACCATTTTAATGATGTTTTTTTTGTGCATTATGTGATTTCTTACCTTCAGTCTTTATTTACATTTATTACTCACTGAGTTGGAAGTACTCACTTTACTCACTGCACTATGTGTGCAGATTCAGGCGTTAGCGGTCCCGCTCCGAGGTACTGACTACTACTGCTGATTCGGAGCTTCGGAGATTACGAGGTAGCTGCTTGCGTCCCCAGCCCCGTGACTCTTTTTTTTTGTTGACTTTACTTCTTTCAAATAATTGTGCTTAAGATATTGTAATAGTTATATTATCTTTAGGCCTTCCTTAGTGGCTCATGACTTTGTGACACCCCGATCTGAGGGCTGTAGTCGGGATGGTACTTTATATATATATGTTCCGAACTACCTTGTTGTTTATTTATTCTTGTTTTAAATTACATGGTTTAACTGTTTAAGAGCAGTTGTATTGGTTTGGCTTGCCTTGTCCTCACGAGAGGCGCCATCACGACCAGGTTGGGATTTTGGGTCGTGACAGTTCAACCATACAAAATTATCGAATTCCGCCATCGGATTGACCTCCAATTCTTTAATTCTAAACTTAAGGATTTTTCACAGTTTTTCCAATTTAAATCACCAATTAAATATTAGATATGGCGATATACTGGAGTAATTTGATCAAAGTTGAGTTAAGAACACTTACCCCGATGTTTCCCTTGAAAGTCTCCCAAAAATTGCCTCGAAATTAGCTTCAATCCGAGCTCTATAGCTCCAATTGTGTTTAAGATGGCCGAAATCCCCCTCTTTTAAGAATTTGTCCAAGAAAGTCTCCTCTGCATATAGTTTTGAGGTTGATTTTTGCTGTGATTTAGGGTGTTTTGGAGGTGTTTATCTTAGATGGTAACGATAGTGCGTTTTGCATTGACAATGGGTACTGGTTTCTATTTATAAAGGGTCAAAAATCGGGACAAAAACACCCCAGTCGGGTTTAAAATGCGACGGCATTTCAGACCGCATTTCTGACATGGATCTTGCCCAGAAATCTGTCTCAGTCTGCGGTCTCAGTGTGGTGGATATGCGGTTCGCATTGTGGAAATGCGACCGCATTCCTGACGTCATTCTTTGCCCAGAAAATTGTCTGGGTCTGCGATATGGGTGTATGGTTTGCGGCTCGTATACTGGGTTTGCGATAGCATACCCCGCTTTGCGATGTCTCTTAATTATTTTACAAAGTTGCAACTTCTGGGTTTTCAGCAACTTTTCCAAGGGTGAAACAGTTCGTTTAGCCACCCTAAACTCACCCGAGGCCACTGGGACCCCAACCAACCATGCCAACATATCTCATAACGTTATTCGAATTTGTTCTAACCTTCGGAACGCTCAAACAACCTCCCAACACCAAATTCTCGTCGGTTTCAAGCCTAAGAATTTTAAAATCTTCTAAGTTACTCTTTTAATTGAAAATCCAATCAGACCATGTCCAAATGACATGAAATTTCGCACACACATCCCAAATAACATAACGAAGCATAGTAAGGTAGAAATGGGGAAAACGGAGCGGTAACTCATGAGACGACTGGCCGGGTCGTCACTTTCTCCCCCACTTAAACAAACGTTCGTCCTCGAACGAGTCAAGAAACGTACCTGAACCTTCGAATAGGCGAGGATATCTGCTCCGCATCTCACGCTCAGTCTCCCAGGTAGCCTCCTCCACAGGTTAACATCTCCACTGCACTTTCACTAAAGCTATATCCTTTGACCTCAACTTCCGAACCTGATGACCCAAAATCGCCACTGGCTCCAGTTCATAGGTCAAATCATCATCCAACTGAATTGTGCTGAAGTCCAAGATATGAGACGGATCCCCAATATACTTCCGAAGCATAGAAACATGAAATATTGGGTGTACACTCGACAGGCTGGGTGGCAAAGCAAGCTCATAAGCCACCTCCTCAATTCTCCGAAGCACTTCAAATGGCCCAATGAACCGAGGACTCAATTTTCCTTTCTTCCCGAATCTCATAACACCCTTCATGGGCGAAACCATCAGCAAGACCTTCTCACCGACCATGTAGGACATATCTCGGACATTCCTATCGGCATAACTCTTCTGCCTCGACTGCGCTGTACGGAGCCTCTCCTGGATTGTTTTCACCTTCTCCAGAGTATCCTGAACCAAGTCAGTCCCCAATAGACTAGCCTCGCCGGGCTCGAACCAACCAACCGGAGATCTACACCGCCTCCCATACAGAGCCTCATACGGAGCCATCTGAATACTCGACTGGTAGCTGTTGTTATAAGCAAACTCTGCAAGCGGTAGAAACTCATCCCATGAACCTCCGGAATCAATAGCACATGGACGTAACATGTCCTCCAGTATCTGAATGGTACGCTTGGACTGCCCATCCGTCAGAGGATGAAAAGCTATGCTCAACTCCACCTAAGTACCTAACTCCCTCTACACGGTTCTCCAAAACTGCAAGGTAAACTGAGTACCTCTATCTGAAATAATAGAAACTGGAACACCATGCAGCCGAATAATCTCTCGGATATAAATCCTTGCCAACTTTTCTGAAGAATAGGCAGTACACACAGGAATGAAGTGCGCGGACTTGGTCCGCCGATCCACAATCACCCAAATGGCATCGAACTTCTTCAAGGTCCGTGGAAGTCCAACAATAAAGTCCATAGTAATCCGCTCCCACTTTCACTCGGGAATAGCCATCTGCTGAAGCAGGCCACCCGGTCTCTGATGCTCATATTTTACCTGTTGACAGTTGAGACACCGAGCTACGAATCCCACAATATCTTTCTTCTTTCTTCTCCACCAATAGTGTTGCCTCAAGTCCCGATACATCATTGCGGCACCCCGATGAATGGAATACCGCGAGCTATGGGCCTCCTCCAGAATCAACTCCCGAAGCCCATCCACATTGGGTACACAAATTCGGCCCTGCATCCTCAACACCCCATCATCGCCGATGGTGACATCTCTAGCATCGTTATGCTGAACTCTGTCCCTAAGGACAAGCAAATGTGGATCGTCATACTGGCGCTCCCTGATGCGATCATATAACGAAGACCGAGAAACCACATAAGCTAACACCCGGCTAGGTTCCGAAATGTCTAATCTCACAAACCTATTGGCCAAGGCTTGAACATCAACTGTAAGGGGTCTCTCCCCAACTGGAATATATGCCAAACTCCCCATACTCACTGCCTTTCGGCTCAAAGCATCGGCCAGCACATTGGCCTTTCCCGGATGGTATAATATAGTGATATCGTAATCCTTGAGCAACTCCAACCATCTCCGCTGCCTCGAATTAAGATCCTTTTGCTAGAACAAATGTTGGAGGCTGAGATGATCAGTAAACCCCTCACAAGACACGCCATACAAGTAATGCCTCCAAATCTTCAGTGCATGGACTATGGCAGCCAGCTCCAAATCATGCACAGGGTAGTTCTTCTCATGGGGCTTCAACTGACGAGAAGCATAAGAAATAACTCTACCCTCCTGCATCAACACACAACCAATCCCAACTCTTGAAGCATCACAATACACAGTATATGCACCTAAAGCTAATGGCAAAACCAATACTGGAGCTGTCGTCAAGGCTGTCTTGAGCTTCTGAAAGCTCTCTTCGCACTCGTCCGACTATACAAAAGGAGCACTCTTCTGGGTCAATTTGGTCAAGGGCGATGCAATGGATGAAAACCCCTGAATGAACCGGCGATAATAGCCTGCCAACCCAAGGAAACTACGAATCTCTGTGGCTGAGGATGGTCTAGGACAACTCTGAACCGCCTCTATCTTCTTTGGATCAACCTGTATACCCTCGCTGGACACTACGTGCCCCAAGAAAGCCACTGAACCGAGCCAAAACTCACACTTAGAGAATTTTGCATACAGCTTCTCCTCCCTCAATCTCTATAATACAACTCGCAAATGCTCTGCGTGCTCCTTCAGGCTACGCGAGTACACCAGAATATCATTAATGAATACAACTACGAACGAATCTAGATAAGGCCGAAATACATTGTTCATCAACTGCATGAACGATGCTGGGGCATTAGTTAGCCTGAAAGACATAACAAGAAACTCATAGTGACCATATCTAGTCCGGAAAGCGGTCTTAAAAATGTTTGAATCCCTGATTTTCAACTGGTGATAACCCAAACGGAGATCAATCATGGAGAACACTCGCGCTCCCTCAAGCTGGTCAAACAAATCATCAATGCGAGGCAAAGGATACTTATTCTTGATTGTTACCTTGTTGAATTGCCTGTAATCAATGAACATTCTCATCGTGCCATCCTTCTTCTTCACAAACAGAACCGGTGCACCCCAAGGTGACACACTAGGCCGAATGAACCCCTTATCTAGGAGTTCTTGAAGTTGCTCCTTCAACTCTTTCAACTCTGCTGGTGCCATACGATACGGTGGAATAGAGATGGGCTGAGTGCCCGGCACTAGGTCAATACCAAAATCAATATCCCTGTCTGGTGGCATGCCAGACAGGTCTGCGGGAAATATATCGGGAAAATCCCTCACAACTGAAACCGATTTAATGCTTGGAGTCTCAGCTCCAACATCCCTTACAAACGCTAGGTATGAAAGGCAACCTTCCCAACCATACGCTGGGCCTTCAAGAATGATATCACTCTACTAGGAATGTAGTCAGTCACACCACGCCACTCGATTTGCGGCACATCCGGCATAGCCAAGGAGACTGTCTTAGCATAACAGTCTAGAATAGCACGACACGGAGATAACCAATCCATGCCTAAAATGACATCAAAATCCACCATGCTCAATAGCAATAGGTCCACTCGTATATCCAGACCCCCAATAGTCACTACACATGACCGGTACACACGGTCTACAACAACAGTATCGCCCACCGGGGTAGACACATGAACAGGTAAAGCAAGATCCCGGGGCGTACCCAAATAATGAGCAAAATATGAGGACACATATGAATGGGTGGAACCGGGATCAAATAATACAGATGCATCCTTGTGGCAAACTGAAACAATACCTGTAATGATGGCATCTGAAGCACTGGCATCTGTCTTGCCTGGAATAGCATCGAATCGAGCCTGGCCACCGCCTGATCGACCTCCCCCTCTAGGGCGACCCCTGGCTGCCTGACCTCCAACCCTAGCTAGCTGGGCGGGTGGTAAAGTAACTGGAGCAGAAATCGAGGGCTGGACCCTCTGCTGGGACGATCTAGCACCATGATGAGGACACTGCCTCCACATGTGGCCCATCTCGCCACACTTATAACAACTCCCTGGTGCTGGAGAAGAGGGATGAAGGGAACCTCTCGCACCGGAGTGTCTAGCAGGTGCACTCGGCATAGAAGGACCTTGGGCTGACGGAGCACGAGCTAGAAGGGCGCTGAGTGATGACTGGCCCTGCTGCAACCCATGATAACCACGACCGGCTGATGCCCCGCGGTACTCTGGACGGGCTGGCTGAGCAGGCCTGAAGGAACGACCTCTACCCTGCTGAAACTGGCCTCTCGAAGGAGCACCACTGTAACTGCCTGATCCTCGAGGCCTCTTAGCCTCCCTCTCCTCTCACTCCTGACGGCGAACCGTTTCAATATCGCGAGCTATATCAACCACCTCCTCGAAAGTAGCGCCCAACACTCTCTCCCTGGTCATAAGAATACGGAGATGATAGTTAAGGCCATCAACAAACCTTCTGATCCTTTCACAATCAGTCGGAACCATCCAGACAGCATGACGAGCCAACTCAGAGAACCTCGACTCATACTACGACACAGTCATATCCCCCTCGCAGCCATTCAAACTGTCTACGCAACTCCTCTCTGCGAGACTGCGGTACATACTTCTCCAAGAAAGGAGCGGAGAACTGCTGCCAAGTAAGGGGCGCTGCATCTGCCGGCCTACGCCTCTCATACACCTCCCACCAAGTGAAGGTAGCTCCCGTAAACTGAAAAGTGGTGAATGCCACACCACTAGACTCAAGGATCCCGGCTGTAGGAAGCATCCGCTGACACTTGTCAAGAAAACCCTAGGCATCATCGCCTTCAGCACCACTGAATGACGGAGGCTGGAGTCTGCCAAACCTCTCAAGATGACGCTGCTCATCATCTGGCATAACTGGTACCATGAACTCTTGGGCTGGTGCAACCGGCTGGGCTGGAGGTGCCCCCGGCATCTGAGGTCTCTGCACTACCTGCTCAGGTGTGCGAGCAGCGGGGGTCTGATTGCCTCCCCCAGCCTGTGAAGTAGCTGCTGTTGTGGTGGCTGAAACCGCCTGAGCCAGGCCCGTGCAAACTGATAATATCTGAGCCAAGGTCTCCTGAAGACCTGGAATAATGATAGGCACAGTTGGTGCCTGAGCCGGTGCCACTGGAGCCTGATCCTGAGCTGGGGCAGCTGGCGGATCAACAGGTGCTGCCCTCGCTGCTCTGCCACGACCACGACCGCGTCCACGACCTCTGGTGGCCTCAGTGGGTGGCACTGGTGGTCATCCACCTCGTCCGGTATCTCGCGTCCTCACCATCTGTGAGAGAATAGGATAACATAAGTTTTTAGTGCTCGGATCAACAAGCTCGCACGACAAGAATTTCAAGAATATGAAGTTTTCCTAAAAAGGTTCTACAGCCACTCGAAGATAAATACAGACGTCTCCGTACCGATCCACGAGACTCTACTAAACCCGCTCATGACTCGTGAGACCTATGTAACCTAGGCTCTGATACCAACCTATCACAACCCTAACACCGAACCCGGTCGTGATGGCACCTCTCGTGAAGACAAGGCCAGCCAATTCATCCAAATCTCATTTTTCATCAGTTAATTAACATGAAAACGATACAAGCATAGTTTAAGAACAATCATTAGCGGAAAACATAGCTAACCATCCCGACTACAACCCAAATCGGGGTGTCACCAGTCATGAGCCACTATGAATCCTAATAACAAGTCTACTAAATACAATATCTGGCAGAACTGTTAATAGGATATAGAAACAACATGATAAAAGAGATATGGGGCTGTGGACGCCAGTAGCTGCCTCGTAGTCTCTGAATCACCGCCTGGACGGAAGAAATCAATACTCCGGAGCTGAACCAACAACGCCTGAATCTGCACACATGGTGCAGGGAGTAATGTGAGTACTTCTAATTCAGTGAGTAATAAATGTAAATAACGACTGAAAGTAAGAAAACACATAAAGCACAAGGCATTCTATAATGAAGCATTTAAAATATCATTCGCAAACAGTAAATTAGTGAGAAATTCAAGTAAAATCTCCTTTCAACAGGTAAAAACATGCGAAGTAAAACATCGCCCCTCGAGCTATATATATCGACAAATCCGCCCCTCGGGCTCATCATAAAAATAGTACCAGCCCCTCGGGCACAAATCTCAGAACAACATCAGCCCCTCGGGCTCACATATGAAACAACATCAGCCCCTCGGGCTATCACATAGTACAATATCAGCCCCTCGGGCTATAATTCACATCACAATGGGTACCCACGCTCACTGGGGGTGTACCGACTCCAGGCGGGGCCCCTTACGGCCCAAGCGCAATATCAAGCCATCTCGTGGCACATATCTAGGCCCTCGGCCTCATATCAATCAAGCCACCCGGTGGCGTATATACAGTATCTCGGGCCCTCGGCCTTATATCAGTCACAAGCCACCTCGTGGCACATAAAGTATCTCAGGCCCTCGGCCTCATATCAATCACAAGCCACCTCGTGACACATAAAGTATCTCAGGCCCTCAATCTCATATCACTTAGTAAAACCTCACATCTGGCCCTCGGCCGCACTCAGTCAGAAAATCATCACAAGCCCCTCGGGCATAGTAAATCAATAGTTCTCAGCCCAAAAACATCATTTAAATATTATTTAAGTCTCAAAACTGAATAAAAGTGGCTAAGTTGTAAAATAGTGAAAACAGCATGACTGAGTTCAAGTAATAGGTCAAAATAGTGAGGAAACAGTTATAAAGATCCCCAAAGGGTTCAAATAATTGGCACGAAGCCCAAATATGGCAATCAGCCCAAATCATGATAATAACAAGTAAGTTTCAATCAAATGCGTAGTAAAATCGTCAATCGAGATGGACCAAGTCACAATACCCAGTAGTAAACGACCCCACGCTCATCATCGAGCGCGTTCCTCACCTCAATATAGCACTGAGATGTGCAAATCCGGGGTTTCAAACCCTCAGAACATCATTTACAATCACTACTCACCTCGAACCAGCTACATCCCTAACCCGCGACGCCTTTGCCCTTCGAATTGGCCTCCACGCGCGTCGAATCTATCCAAAATTAGAACTAATATGTCACAATATGCTGGGGTAACAAAGCCCAATCGAAACAAATCGGAAAATACTAAGAAATTCCGAAATTAGCAAAACCCGATCCCCGGGCCCACTTCTCGAAGCTGAAAAGTTTTTACATCAACGGGTTCCTTATCTCCCAACGTGTTCAACTATACAAAATTATCGAATTCCACCATCGGACTGACCTCCAATTCTTTAATTCTAAACTTAAGGATTTTTCACAGATTTTCCAACTTAAATCACCAATTAAATACTAGATATGGCGATATACTGGAGTAATTTGACCAAAGTTGAGTTAAGAACACTTACCCCGATGTTTCCCTTGAAAGTCTCCCAAAAGTCGCCTCGAAATTAGCTTCAATCCGACCTCTATAGCTCCAATTGTGTTTAAGATGGCCAAAATCCCCTCTTTTAAGAATTTGTCCAAGAAAATCTCCTTTGAATATAGTTTTTAGGTTGATTTTTGCTGTGATTTTGGGGGTTTTTGGAGGTGTTTCTCTTAGATGGTAACGATAGTGTGTTTTGCATGGCCAATGGGTACTGGTTTCTATTTATAAAGGGTAAAAAATTGGGACAAAAACGCCCCAATCGGGTTTAAAATGCGACCGCATTTTGACCGTATTTGACGTTGATTTTTGTCCAGAAATCTATCTTGGTCTGCGATTTCAATGTACGATATGCGGTCCGTATTTTAGAAATGCGACCGCATTTCAGACCGCATTTCTAACATGGATCTTACCTAGAAATCTGTCTCGGTCTGCGGTCTCAATGTGGTGGATATGCGGTCCGCATTGTGGAAATGCGACCGCATTCCTGACCGCATTCCTAACGTCATTCTTTGCCCAGAAAACTGTCTGGGTCTGCGATCTGGGTGTATTGTTTGCGGCTCGCATACTGGGTTTGCGATAGCATATCCTGCTTTGTGATGTCTCTTTATTCTTTTACAAAGTTGCAACTTCTGGTTTTTCTGCAACTTTTCCAAGGGCGAAACAGTCCGTTTAGCCACCCTAAACTCACCCGAGGCCACTGGGACCCCAACCAACCATGCCAACATATCCCATAACGTTATTCGAATTTGTTCTAACCTTTGGAACGCTCAAACAACCTCCCAACACCAAATTCCCGTCGGATTCAAGCCTAAGATTTCAAAATCTTCTAAGTTACTCTTCTAATCGAAAACCCAATCAGACCATGTCCGAATGACATGAAATTTCGGACACACATCCCAAATAACATAATGAAGCATAATAAGGTAGAAATGGGGAAAACAGAGTGGTAACTCATGAGACGACTGGCTGGGTCGTCACATTAGTATAGTAATTTTGGACTTAGGCGTATACCCGGATTTCGATTTGGATGTTCATATAATAATTTGGCTCTTTTTGTCGAAAGTAGATAATATGAAGGTTTAGAAATTTCATACATTGACTTTGAGGTTATCAAATTCTGATTGTTGTTCCAGGATTTGGAATAGGCCCATTTTGTTATTTGAAACTTGTGTGCAAAGTTTGGTCTAATTTCGAGGTGGTTTGCTTTGAACTGGATGGTAGGTTGTGAATATTGAAGTTCTTGAGTTTGAAGTTCTGCATGATGAGTTTTTGTGTTTGATTGGGTGTTATGGATGTTATTTTGATAATTCGATGTTGTGATCAAGTTCGTATGAGATTTGTATACTTGTGTGGATGTTTGATGTGGGGCCCGAGCGGACTCGGGTGAGTTTGGGATGAATTTGGATTGATTTTGAGTAAGTTTCAGTTTTTCTGGTGCTACTGACCTAGTATTTTGTGATGGTCTACTCGAATTTGCGCAAATCTGCATTTACAAACTCCTGATCACATTTGCGATGTTTGGCTGGAAGGCTAGCTTTGCATTTGCGAAGCTATTGTCGCAATTGCGACAACAACATTTGTGAAGGGGTCATCACATTTGTGATGCTTGGTCGCATTTGCGAGCTCCCTAGTAACATTGCAATAACTGCAGCTCAGGTGCCATATTTGCATTTGTGAGCCCTTCTCCGCATTTGCGAGGGTCGCATTTGCGAACCCCTAGTTGCAAATGCGACATCTGTAGCTGATATTATTAGAGCCATTTAGGGACTTAGACCCATTTTGTGAATACTATAATACTGTATATATATGGAGCTTCTGCCTCTCGCCTGAAATAAGACAATACTTAGCTCAATATAAAGTCTTGATAAGGGACACTACTATAACTTATGAGATTAGGATAATGTACAGAAATTTAGAAATACAAACTTCTCTTTATGTATCGTTATCAAACGGGTTTAGTAACGGGATGCCAAAATGAAAGAAATGTTTAACCTTTAACATACATTAACCCTGTTGAGTCCTTAATACCTTCCAAGCAACTTTTCAAACATCTCAACTCAATCTACAATAGCATAAGGAGATTCATAATCAGAGCTAAGTAAAGGCCAAGTCCGTAACTTAAGCTAGTAACTCATTTAAATAAATTTGGGTAGCATCTCCCCAGTAACAAGGGCCTCATCCAATATCATATACCAATAACAACAATCAGATTAATCCAGCAACATATAAAAATCTATAACAAGTCACCATATAACAACAACAAGTCACAACTACTTCACGACGAGCGGCAAGCTCGGATTGGAATCCGTATACCCCATATCACCTCTTATAAACTTCTTAATTTAACTTAAAAAATATTATACCATATATTTATAAGAAAGAAAATAGTCCACAACTCCAACTATCCTAAATTAGCAACTTTATTCACTAGTTTATGTCTAATCCATCCATTTAACTCAATCGGCATCAAGATAACCTTAAGCACAAGCAGGAACACAATATACTTACCTCGTACAGTAGCTTAAAGTCCAAATCCAAGCTATACTTAGCTTACAACAGCCCTCAATGGCAATACAACATCACAGAAGTGCAAGTTTTACTTAAGCTAATATTCAAGGTTGATCTTCAGTTAAATCATCAAAGTTCACTCTTAGTCACTTATGAAATGCCTGGGAGGGTTTTTTGGGAGTATGAGGACGAATTAACTTACCTTATATAGCAAAATACAAGCGCCTCATGGCTCACAACAACCCTTAATGTCACCACTACACCATAAAAGCTTTATCCCTCACCTAAGCTAATCTTTAATGTTTATCCCGATGAAAACACATGGATTCATTATTGGATCTTCATGAATTTGTTAGAGACGGTTTTGGGAGATTTTGAGTCTGGATAATTGATAAATTCATTAAGACAATCCCATGTTAAATCGGTTGAATTTATCTCGTTTTTACTTTAGTAATGGTAGATAAAAATAAGTGGATGACTGAATTATTATCGGATTTGGTGATATCAATAGCTGATTTGAGATTTTGTGAGTACATCTGCCTCAGCGTTCTCTTCCAATTGTCTTTAAACCACTTCCCATTCATAGAATTGTGTTAGGAGTGATTTATCCTTCTCCAAACAAAGTTGCATCATGTTCTCTAGGGATGCATATGTTCCTTGTATTTGACTAATCACAGTTGGGAGTCGTTTTTCAGTCCGATGCTTTTTTCTCCTAATTCCTTGGCTAATCAAGCCCTGCAGCCACAACTTCGTATCGACTTTATTGATAGTAATCGAATGGAATTTAGTAGACTGCCTATTTGCATCCTTGGAAGGAGCCTCAAGTAATATCCTTAGTCCAGACCCTTTAAAGTTTGATGAACCATCTGTAAAGAGGGTTCAAGTTCCATGGACTTCCCCTAAAGTAATGAATACTTCTTTTTATTCTTCAGGAAGTATGCATGTACTGAAGTAAGCCGCAAAATCTGCTAGGACTTGTGATTTGATTGTAGTACGAGGGTAGTAAGTATTTGTCATACTCATTAAGTTTGATCACCCACTCGGCGAGTCGTCCCGAGAGCTCGAGGTTTTTGAAGAATGTTCCGTAAAGGGAACATAACACATACCCTCCACGTACCATTCTTATTTGGAAATATTACGACATTAGCTAACAAATCCGAGTACTTTACCTCTCAGTGATCCAATCTTCAAAAGCTTGTTAACCTCCTCGTCTTATATTGATTTCAAAATGTCCCTTGTTTATTTTTCTTTTTCTTGAAGGGTACACAACGAGTTTATGTTAAGCTTATTTATCATCACTTTCGGTGGTAAGCTTATGTCAACATGGAACCAAGCAACGCAGTTTGCGTTAGCATGTAAAAATTCAATTAAGTACCTTCATATCCAAAAACTTGATGAACAGTATGATAGTTTCCAATTCCTCGCTGGTGGACTTAGTAGCATCAGTTTCCTTTGGCTCAATGACTGCATTTGAGATTTTTGTATCCGAGATGTCTGCATCTGGTTGTTCATGTGCATTTAGATCTTCCTTAATTGAAGGATCTTTTACATCCCTTGATCCCGACTCGTTTAATTGATCTTCAATGTCTCCATCTTTGACTAAACCCTTAGCAATAGCTATCGAGTTTATCTTCTAAGCAGCCTATTCATCTTCCTTGGTCTGCATGATTCCCTATTTAGATGGAAACTTGACGACTTGGTACAATGTTGATGGTACTGCATCTATATTGTAGGCCCTATCTGCGGCTACTACCTGAATGGAGTTTCTTTGACTACTTCCTCTACAGAATTTGTTGCAATAATCTCACCTTGTGTTGTTAAACTTGAACTGCCAAACTCGAAAAGTGATCGGAGATGTCAGAATGATCTAATTTGTTAGTTGCATATCCTCGAGAACTCATAATCGGATGAAGTTGAATTAACTACATGGGTCAATCAAAACTCGTTTTACATTAGTATCTAAAATAGGTAAAGTAATTACCAAGGCATTGTTATGTGGCATTGTCAAGCCATCTGCATCTTCATCATTAAAGGTTATGTATTCTCCTATCAATGTTTTCCGAGAATATTTTTCATATTGGGTTGACATCTTAGCAAACTTTTTCGTGGATGTGAATGTTACCCCATGTTTTTTTCACTTCTGGATATGACATTAACTGTTCGTTTTGGAGACAGGGCTCTCGAAGGTCCATCTTTGCTTCGATTCGTCATACATGATTGCTTGCCTTTTTTGCTGAATAGTTCCATGAGATATTCTTCCTTTAAAAGACGAGCTACCTCGCTTTGTAAGATTCTGCAATCCACAGTTTTGTGACCATAGTCATTGTGGAATTCACACAAAAATTCTTGGCTTCTTTTGCTTAGGTCCGATTTCCTTTCTATAGGACATCTTACCTTGTCTCCGATTTCTCCTAAAATAATCACTAGTTCAAAGATACTTACATTGAAGTTATAATCTCCAATTCTAGGTGTATCTAATTCTTTTCCTTGTCGCGAACCACCGCTACTATACTGAGTGGGTCATCGGCTATCCCAATTTGTTAGAATGACTTATTATATCTTCTTCTATTCGGAGTTTGGTGCATATCCGTTGTACATGTCATTCCAAGTTGTCGGTGAAAATTCTCGTAGACTCTCCTTCAACCTCCTAGAGGCTTCAGCACTTCTTTCGCTGAGGTTCTTAGAAGAAGCTATTGATGCCTAATTGTCACGAGCCAGAGGTAACAACATCCTTTCTCTCTGAAACTGATTAACGAATTTCTGGAGTAACTCAGTGTTTCTTGCTGGATCTTGAAGATATCTTCCATTCGCGGTTCATGTTTTTGTGCTATGGTATGTGCCTTGATAAAGAATTTGGCAAGTTCAGCAAAAGAGTTAAATTAAACTTTTGGATAGTAGAAAATACCAAGTTAATGCTTATATCATGAGTGTTTCTCTGTATTCTTCACGAGCACTAATTCAATCTCTGATTTTAGCAAGTCATTTCTTTTGATTCCTGTTGTATATGCTATAACGTGATACTCGGGATTTGACGTCCCATCTTGAACTTTTAGGAATTGGTAATGGAGCTGAACTTTCTATACAAGGTTGTTGCGAGAATTTGTCCATATCAATCCCTTAAATTATGGGAGGAATTCCTAAAATTTGTTATGTATGTTCACCTTGCTCCTCGTTATATTTCTACAAGGTAAAAGTTAGGTTTTGCAAATATGAATTATCAATTATACCTAAACCTCCCAATCCAGCATCATTCAGGAGTTCTCCGCTAGTAGAATTTTGGGGCACAATATCAAGAACAACTCGTGACGTTGCCGATGACCTGATGTTGACGATCAATTTTGACCCTCTATTTTTTAATTAATTTAATACGCTTCCTAATCACCAGTAACATAATAAAGTATAGTTAAACCATTTTTTTATAATAATAATAATTATTATTACTATTATATTTATTAATACTAATAGTATATTTATGATTATAATGGTAAAACTTATTTTTGGATTGAGGTTATAAATCACCTTTGTTTTAAAATTAATTAACCAATCTGCCAGTTATATAATTCCCAAATTTATCTACGGATTAGTAACCCTAAGGTTAGAAACATCAATCAGAGATCTAAAACCTACTCCCTCTTCCTCCTTTGGTAGGCAAAGATTTTGCCATTTTGGCCAATGTCTACTTCTATATTCTTCCTTGTTAGTCCAGAAGAACCTGGCAAAGGTTTTATGTAGATGTTCAAGCACATTATCAAGTGGATCAAGTACAGATAGGATGTGTGTAGGCATGCTTTATAGGAAAAATATTGATCAACATGGATAAATCTCAAGTACCTAACGTTAGGGTTAGGATTGCCAAGAGAAAAGAACCTAATTGATAACCACAATAAATAATACTTTGACTGTTCTTGCTTCATGTTTCTGGTTTCTGTATGTTTGGGTGTTGTTAGATAGATTCTCAGTGGTATTAGCATGTTATCATACTCAGCCTGGGGAGGTTTGGCAGCATTCAGATTTGATAAAGCAAGCAGGCAACACATAGCACCTAATACAAGATTATAAGGTGTTACACTACCTCCTATTAAGGTCTAGTTTAGCTTCTTATATGATGATAATACTGCACAATGGCTGCCTTTTATGGTTGTGTTTAGACAGTACATAACTACACTGGACAGTACCATGAATTTTGATAAGCCACTAGACCAACTGCTGCTCCTACTCTCTCTATCACATTGTGTATTGTATTATCATTTTTCAGTGGTATTAATGTGCTTTCACACTCAACCTGGAGATGAAGAGACAGTATACAACCTCTGTTTGATAAGCAAGCAGTTGGTGTTACATAATATCATATGTGCAGCTACTAAATTCTACTTAGTTTGGAGATGGAAATCAAAATGGAAGAGTTCAAGCTGGATCAACACATTTGCTTGGGAGTTCTGGATAGCTTCAAAACAGTGGTGTAATTGTTTGGAATTCACATTAGCCTTGTCCATCGAATTGACCTATGGAACGCATAACCTGGCGCCTGGTGAGACCATTAGAGGTGCCACTGGGTTTTTGCACTTGGCCTTTGGATTCACTTGCACTACTTGGAACTGGAAGCATACATCCTGTTACTTTGTAATAGCTAGCTAATTAGTTTTAGCTTTCTTATTCATAGTATTAGCTAGTAGTATTTTGTATCTTTTATATTGGTAGGACATCTTGTAAGTTTTAGACCCATTTTTGGGATGTTTTTATTATTATTATTATTATTATTATTATTATTATTATTATTATTATTATTATTATTATTATTATATATACACACACACATAATAGGTAGCCTGCCCAGTGGTATATTTGCTTTTAAGAAAAAAGCCCAAAAAAATAAGCCCAACAAGCCACTGACCCGGTCCGAAATTCACCCGCCCAACTCCCCTCTTCCATCTCAGCGATCCATGCCACTATGTGTGTGTCAATCAAGGCATAACAGGTAATACATTCATTCAGCATAGTCAACCCCAACCGTTGATCTCCTCTCCATCAAACGACCAACATTTTTTCCTTTTATATCTATTTTATTTTATTTAAATCATCCTAACCCTACAATCATCTTTGATCCAACAGCTTCTAAACCATCTTTTTAACTATTTGTTTTTACAACAAATCTCAGCCAATTGATCAAAACTAATTAACAACTCACATTCACCCAACCATTAAAAACGTATTTTCCCAGGGTCGAATCCTAATCCCCCATAACCTTTGAGACCGCCGCCCCCATTCTCTCTCACTCTCTCCTCTCACCCCATTACCCATTGAACCTTAGCCTCTACCGATGGTCACCACCGACCTCCCTCCTCTCTCCTACTTTTCCCATCACCACCAGCATCATGTCACCTCTCTTCTCTCCCTCGCCTCGTCATTTCTCTATGATCATCAGAGATCTCAAAACTCCCAGTGGTTGTCATTCGGTTAACCATGTAAGGATCTTGAAGATCCAGTGGTTGCATGGGGAAATATCCGTAAGAAATGGTGAGTCATAGCATCTTTAGGACTCAGAGCATCTCAGACCAGCGGAGATTTGACTCTCTCTACAGAGATCTAAGCCTTTTGTCTCCCTCTTCCTAACATCAATCTCTCAAATGCATCTGAAAAGGTTAGTTTCTTCAATCCCAAATAATCTTTTTCTTCTACCTCCCCCTTCTTTAAATTTCATAGAACCGTCACTTTTTGGAATTCAAAACCCGAGTTCTAGTGAGCCATAACTATGGCTATAAATACCGGAGATCATGACCTTCGCCGACATCTAGATACTCCCTATGTTTCAATTTAGATGCACACTTTCCTTATTAGTCCGTTTCAAAAAGAATGACATCTCTTTTCAGTTGACAATAATTCAACTTTAAATATCTTCATTTTACTTTTTTTTATCTTTAATGAGAAGCTTTATAACCACACAAATATCATGGTCCCACAAAGCTTTTACCCCTTAAGCTTTTAAGACCACAAGTGTAACGATCCGACTGGTCGTTTTGCTTTCTAGGTTTCCATTCCCCTAATTTATACTCTCTGTATGTGCTTTTGTTGTTTTATGACTTGCGGGGATGGTTTGTTTAGGTTTGGAAGGGTTCAGGTTAAAATCGGAACACTTAGTTCCTTGATAGTTGCCCAAGATGGCCAAGTTTGAAATGGGTCAACATTTTTAGTAAACGACCTTGGAACTAAGATTTGATAGTTCCAATAGGTTTGTATGATGATCTTGGACTTGGTGTGTGTGCGGATTGGGTTTCGGATGACCTGGAAGCGTTTCGATGCTTAATGTTGAATGTTGGCACATTGAGGGTTTTTTAGTTTTTTAAATTTGGTTTGGAGTAGACATTGGTGTTATCGAGGTCTATTTAGGATTCTGAGCCTGGGAATAGGTCTGCATGGTGATTTATGACTTGTACACAAAATTTGGTGTCAATCCGAGTTGTCTAAGTATGATTCGATACGTTCAGAGTTAGTTGAAAAGTTTGAAGTTCATAAGTTGATTCAATTTGGTCTTAGGGTGTAGTTTTTGGTTTCGATGTTGTTTTACGTGTTTCGAGGGTTCGAGCAGGTCCGTATTTTGTTTATGGATTTGTTGGTGCAATTGGACGGGGTCCCCAGGGGCTCGGGTATGTTTCGGACCGCCCGGAGCTAAGTCCAAAACTGCTGTTGCTGAATCTGGTTTCCTTCTTTGCCAACGCAGAGGTCCTCACGCATTCGGGATGAAAGATTTGGGCAGTGGGGTCATTTGTTCTTCTCGTTCGCGATCAAACGTTCTCATTCGCGAAGGTTTGAGGTCCTAAGCCTACGCTTTCGCAAAGGCTCTATTGCGTTCGCGTAGAAGAAAGGGACCTGGGAGGGGGTCAGCACCTATTACACTTCGTGTTCGCGAAGGTATCATCGCGTTCGCGGTGCTCAGACACGCTAAGCTTTCACGATCGTGAGACTTCTCTCGTGTTCGCGATGAAGGTTTCCTGGGCCTGGGGGAGCTTTGCCTTCGTGATCGTGAGGCTTTTTCAGCAATCGCGAAGAAGAATCGATGGGCAGTGAATGTTACACCCCATGTTTTCATACACAAAAGTACGTCGTAAATCAATTGATGTAAGTTCGAAAATGAGATCATTTTCGAAAGTATATAAAGTAATTTAATGATGTTACATCTCGTATTTTCGCTCAGCATACACACGACTGGGTTGAGGACGACTTCACTTAAACGTGAGAAAGGTGATTTCGACAAATAAAAACGAGTTGCTTGCTTACCCTACGTGCCTGCTTTACCAACTTATTTTCCGTCCTGCTTGCTTGAGCTACTCGACACATGTCTAAATTATTTAAGGAGGATGATATACATGTTTAAAAATGGAAAAAAGAACCAACATGTATTGGCTACTTGATTAAGTAGGTGACAAGTAGGTGCATCACCTACTTAAAGTTGTGGACAAAATTAAAAGGGAAAGGAAAAGGATAGAGATGGGCAGCCAAACCCATCTGCCCAAGCCCATTAGTAGCGATATATACATAGATATATCTCTATTTCACTTAGAGAACAGTTTAGAATTCTTCTCTCTCTCTCTTATTGCAACGTGAAGAAGCTCCAAAATATCATCCCAAAATCTCTCTCAATGTTATCCTAGGGTTCAAGACCAAATCCACAAGTTGGTAAGGTGATTTCTCTCTTGCAAGATCAAGATCACCTAGTTATCTCTCTACTTTGTTGTTTGGGGTAAAGAGCTTATTGAGCTTGAAGTAAAGCTTAGTTGGACGAATATTCTTGCTGCCAATTAAGGTTTAACTTCTCCTATATGTATTAAGATCATCTATGTATATCTAGTTGGTTTGATAAAGGAAACTTGTGAAGTAGGTTGGACTTCATGTTGAAGTGTTGTAGTTGCTGGACTATTTTGGAGTTGAATTCTTGATGTTTTATGGCTGAAAATCAGTAGAATAACTTAATAATACTATTGCTATTGTGCTTCATGTGTTTGGAAGAAGATAAGGCTTGGATAAGTGTTGTTAATATTGTAAAACCGAGTTTAATGCTCGTTTGTTGTTATTGTTGCCGCGCCATTATTGGTTTATAGTGACCATATTTCTAAATTGAAATTTTGGTTGGGTTACTCGAAAAAGAGCTTATTTATATATTGCTTATTCTGTTGTTTGATTTGAGGAAAGTGAAAAGAATAAGGGAAGGAGTTCATATGTGCAAGCAGTTGGTGTTACATAATATCATATGTGCAGCTGCTAAATTCTACTTAGTTTGGAGATGGAGATCAAAATAGTAGAGTTCAAGCTAGATCAACATATTTGCTTGGGAGTTCTGGATAGCTTCAAAACAGTGGTGTAATTGTTTGGAATCCACATTAGCCTTGTCCATCGAATTGACTTATGGAACACATAACCTGGCGCCTGGTGAGACCATTAGAGGTGCTACTGGATTTTTGCACTTGGCCTTTGGATTCACTTGCACTACTTGGAACTGGAAGCATACATCCTTTTACTTTATAATAGCTAGCTCATTAGTTTTAGCTTTCTTATTCATAGTATTAGCTAGTAGCATTTTCCATCTTTTATATTGGTTGGACATCTTGTAAGTTTTGGACCCATTTTTGGGAAAATATATATATATATATATATATATATATATATATATATATCACTATGCAGCCTGCCAGTGGTATATTTGCTTTAAAAAAGAGCCCAAGAAAAATCAGCCCAACAAGCCACTGACTCGGTCCGAAATTCACCCGCCCAACTCACCTCTTCCATCTCAACGATCCATGCCACTATGTGTGTGCCAATCGCGGCTTAACAGGTAATACATTCATTCAGCATAGTCAACCCCAACCATTGATCTCCTCTCCATCTAACGACAAATATTTTTCTCTTTTATATCTATTTTATTTTACTAAAATTATCCTAACCCTACAATCATCTTTGATCCAACATCTTCTAAAAAATCTTTTTAACTATTTTTCTTTTACAACAAATCCCATCCATTGATCAAAACTAATCAATGGCTCACATCACCCAACCATTAAAAACCTATTTATTCTTAGGGTCGAATCCTAATCCCCGTTCTCTCTCACTCTCTCCTCTCACCCCATTACCCATTGATACCCTAGCCGCTGGCGATGATCACCACCGACATCCCTCCTCTCTCCTACTTTTCCCATCACCACCAGTATCATGTCACCTCTCTTCTCTCCCTCGCCTCGTCATTTCTCTGAGATCATCAGAGATCTCAGAACTCCCAGTTGTTTTCATTCGGTTAACTATGTAAGGATCTTGATGATCCAGTGGTTGCATGGGGAACTATCCGTAAGAACCGGTGAGTCATAGCATCTTCAAGACTCAGAGCATCGCAGATCAGCGGAGATTCGACTCTCTCTGCAGAGATCTAAGCCTATTGACTCCCTCTTCCTAACATCAATCTCTCAAGGGCATATGAAAAGGTGAGTTTCTTCAATCTCAAATAATCTTTTTCTTCTGCCTCCCCCTTCTTCTTTCAATTTCAGAGAACCATCACTTTTTGAAATTCAAAACCCGAGTTCTGCTGAGCCATAACTATGGCTATAAATACCGGAGATCATGACCTTCACCGACATCTAGATATCCCAACTGAAACTTACTAACTCACCTTAAAACACTCTCAATTTCTCAGCTCTAACTTCTTTTTCTTTCTGTTGTTTTCAAATTCAGTCGAGCTTGAGTTCTGGGTTCAATTTTGGAGACGGATCTTTGACAATCTTGTTCTGGCCCTAGTTTGCTGCTCAACAGAAGGTTAGTTGCCTTCTTCACTTTCTTCCTTCCTTTTCTTTTCATGTCCAGTGATGTTTATACTTTAAGTTGAATGTATGCTATAGATGTAGTGAAGAGTAACTATTTTGTGAGAATTATGTTTGGTTAATCCTATAATGGAATCATCTACGCCTTAATGCTTTAATTCCATGTATGTCTTAAGATGTTCTAATGAATTATTTATTAAGGTTTAGGGACTTAGGCAGTAGGAGTTGTTTGCCAGTGAATTCTGTCCTTCAATGCTTATGCAAATATCATGCTTTAGGAAATTGAATGTTTTACTAATTCTTTACGTAATAGCATGCTGGCAATTGATTTTCGTTTATTAAGGTCAAGTTCGTGAAGGTGTAAGGTCCTAAACACGATGCCAACAAAGTCTGTATATGTGATAAGGTGAATAAGCACAATGTGTTAGTCAAATTTTCCTAGTTATTAGGGAATCATGTATCCAAGCCAGTGAATCAACTTGAAGGTTGATTATAACTTTGTTCCTACCTCCCTGATTGCTTTGAGCTGTGATTTCAGAATATCATCTTCTAAATAATTTAGAGTGATACGAAGTTATGTAATAGATAAATCTTTTCTAGAAATCATGCCTATAGATTCCACTGCCAACATAAATTAGACTTGGAGTTAACAAATGAACATGTTTAAGGAGAAACTTTTGTCTTGATTAAACACTTAGATTCTGGAATGATAGGATGAATAGTTGTCTTCTCTTTTTTGTTTGCATTGCATTCATTTATACATGTATATTGACCAATGACTATATGGCATATATATACATATATATATATATATATATATATATATATATGTATATATATATGTATGTATGTATGATATGTGTGTGTATATATATATGGGGTATGGGAAAAGGTTACGGCATTATGTACGCACCACCAACTGATTAGCTGGTATACGTTGATGATTTTGTCCATTGAGGCCAAAATGATATAATGGGAGGCCCTCTGAGGCTTGACGATGTTATGTAGGCATATACCTATGCATAATATCACTTTTATACGCATATGCATGACATCATAAATATTTCATGATTCACAGAGCTATTTAGACTTACATGTTGAGTCCTTTACTCCATGTATTTTTCATGCCTTACATACTTGGTACATTATTCGTACTAACGTCCCTATTGCCTGGGGGCCTGCGTTTCATGCCTGTAGGTGCAGGTAGACAAGTTGACGGTCCCCCTTCTTAGGATCCTTTCTCAACAATATTTGGTGTGCTCCATTTAATCCGGGGCTGCTATCAGGTTTTAATACGATATTTTTGTATACATATATGGGTACGACGGGGCCTAGTCCAATTCTTACACAGTTGTACACTCTATTAGAGGTCTATAGACAGTCATGTATAGTTTGATAGTATATGGCCTTGTCGGCTTGCCCTACCGTATTCCGCATGTATATGTATATATGTCTTTTGGGCATGTTTCCTCACGTATGTTATTCACATGATTCAGCAGTTTATTAGCATATGTTATGCATGACCTACCCTTATTTCATGTTTATATCTTAGACGTATGCTTAGGGGTGTTCGACAGGTAGGACTGGGGCACTCGTCATGGCCCATCGATTTGGGTCGTGACAAAGGTGGTATCAGAGCAATTCGGTCCTAGGGTTGTCTACAGACCGTGTCTAGTAAAGTCTTGTTTATGAGACTGTTGTGCACCATACTTATAAACAGTAGGTTGCATGACATATAGGATGTTATCGTCCCTTCTTATCTTAGATTGTGCGGTATAAGGATTCATTTCCTAACAATATGTTATGTTTTCAGCAATGCCTAAGAAGGCTACAGTGGCCCAGAAGGGCAAGTCTAAGTCTGTGGCTAATAAGCCACGAGTTACCAAGGCTCGGGGAGAGTCTCAAAGTAAGACTCCATATCAGACTTCACATACCCTACCCTTTCCAGAGGAGCTCCGAGGGGCACTAATTCCAGCGCTCTCCCCAATACCCCCAACTCCTCATCCAAATGCACTGGGTCAGTAGACGAGAAATGTTATTCAGCTATTGACTTGATTAGTGGCTGCACAAGCTCGGCGCTATGAGGTAGGTATTGGTAATGCAGATAGGGCCACCAGTGCGAGGGTTCAGGACTTCATTAATTTAGACCCCCTGGTAGTCACTTGAGTAGATCCAAACAAGGACCCTCAGGTATTTATCGATAAGATGCAGAGGACTTTAAGGGTAATGAAGGCCACTGATATTAGATCAGTTAAAATAGCTTCCTATAGACTTCCAGATGGTGTAGTTAATTGGTA
>MCJB01048611.1:0-25369 GCA_002018475.1 Nicotiana obtusifolia | reverse complement strand
ATCATCCATCTTGGCTAGGTATGCTCCCACTATTTTAGCTAAGATGGATGATCGGGTTCACCGGTTCATGATGGGGTTTTTGCCGCACTTGCTTAATGGTTGTATGTCGGTCTCACTTCAGCTAGGTATGGATATTTCTCGTGTTCAGGCGTACGATCAGGGTGTAGATGAGCGTAAGCAGAAGTAGAGGGCTGATCGTGAGCATGATAGGGGCCAGAGTAAGAGAGCGATATTTTCAAGTCCTTCTAGTGAGCTTCGAGGTGGTCAGAGACAGCAATACCCAAGTTATCCAACCCAGCCATCGGCTAGGGCACCCCCTCAGTTCGCCGGTAGGAGATTTGATCGTTCCACATATTCAGGGACCGGTCAGAGTTCTAGGGCCTCTAGTTCTCAGTATAGGGGTAAGTCAAGTCAGATGAGGTCTCCCTTGCCACGATGTGCTCAGTGTGGTAAGCAGCATGTCTGGCAATGCCTTGTGCGCTTGGGTGTTTGTTATACTTGTGATTATCCGTGCCACATTATGAGAGATTATCCGACGAGATGTGGTACAGGTATAGTTCAGCTAGTGGGATCTCTATCTGGCTCTTCATCATCAGTACACCCCATGGCAAGGTTCACAGGCAGTAGTCGGTCGTGGTAAGGCAGAGGTGGAGCATCTAGCTCGAGTGGTCCTCAGAACCACATTTATGCATAGCAGGTTGACAGGATCAGGAGTCGCCACCTGATGTTGTTACATGTATATTATCAGTCTCCTCATATGATGTATATGCATTGATTTATCCAGGTTTCACCTTATAGTATGTCACTATGTTGGTTGCTAGTAAGTTTGTGATAGAACCTGAGTTAATTAAACCTTTTGAGGTGTCTACACCTATTGGGGATCCAGTGATAGCTAGACAGGTATATAAAGATTGTATAGCGGTAGTTCATAGTCGTTCTACAATAGCAGACCTGATTGAGTTGGATATGGTAGAATTTGATGTTACTATGGGTATGGATTGGTTGGCTACTTGTTATGCTAACGTTGATTGTAGATCAAAGATGGTTCAAATCCAGTTTCCAGGGGAGCCAGTTCTAGAGTAGAAAGGTAATACTGCACCATCGAGAGGTAGGTTCATTTCCTATCTCAAGGCAAGGAAGATGATCAGAAAGGGATATATTTATCACTTAGTACGGGTACAGGATGTGAAAGCAGAGTCACCGACCCTTCAGTCTATCCCTGTGGTTAATGAGTTTCCCGATGTTTTTGCCGACGAGCTTCTAGGCCTTCCACTAGAGCGGGAGATTGAGTTTGTTATAGACATATTACCAAATACTCAGACGATATATATTCCTACTTATAGAATGGCAGAGCTGATAGAATTAAAAGAACAACTTAGGGATTTGCTGGAAAGGGGCTTTATCAGACCCAGTACATCACCGTGGGATTCACCTGTTATTTGTGAGAAAGAAAAATGGTTCATTATGGATGTGTATTGATTACAGGCAATTGAATAAGGTGACGATCAAGAATAAGTACCCGCTTCCGAGGATTGATGATTTATTTGATCAGTTGTAGGGTGCTAAGTGTTTCCCGAAGATAGGCTTGAGGTCTGGGTACCATTAGGTAAGGATTAAAGAGAAAGATATTCCAAAAACAACATTCAGAACCAAATACGGGCATTTTGATTTATGTGTTACGTCATTCAGTTTGACTAATGCCCCAGCAGTATTCATGGACTTGATGAATCGTGTGTTCAGACCTTTTCTAGATCTGTTGATGATTGTATTTATAGATGATATGTTGGTTTATTCTTGTTCAGGGGCTGAGCCTGCAGATCATTTGCGTGTTGTGCTTAGAGTTCTACATAGGAAGTTGTACGCAATATTCTCTAAATATGAATTCTTGTTGAATTCTGTAGCTTTCCTTGGGCATATTATTTCAAGTGAAGGTATCAGGGTTGATACCCAAAAGATTGAGGCAGTGAAGACTTGGCCTAGGCCCACGATACGGACGGTGGTTCGTAGCTTCCTGGGTTTGGCAGGTTACTACAGGAGAAATTTGTTGAGGGTTTTTCTTCTCTTTCAACCCCATTGAAAAAGTTGACTCAGAAGGCAGCTAAGTTTCAGATTGGGTTTTGTATTGATGCAGCATGGTAAACTCACTTAATGTTGCAGGGCTGCGCTGACAGGTTATGAGAGAAACTCACTATTCTCATTATTTTGTTCATCAAGGAGCGATGAAGATGTATCATGATATCACGGAAATATACTCGTAGGACGAAATGAAGAAGGATATAGCAGAGTTTGTTGCTGAGTGCCCTAATTGTCAGTATGTTAAGATTGAGCATCAGAAACTCGATGGATTATTGCAGGCTATAGAGATTCTGACTTGGAAATGGGAAGTAATTAATATGGATTTCATCATAGTCTTACCTCGCACCTAGAGTAAGTTCAATTCTACATAGGTGATTGTTGATAGACTTACAAAATCAGCCCATTTTCTGCCTGTCGGGACTACGTATTCAGCACAGGATTATTCAAGGCTTTACATTAAGGAGATAGTACGACTTCGTGGTGTCCCTATATCTATTATCTCATAAAGAGGTGGTCAATTTACAGCTAATTTCTGTAGGTCTTTCCAGAAAGGATGGGGGACTCAGATAAGTCTTAACACAGCATTTCATCCTCAGACAGATGGTCAGGCTGAGCGTACTAATCAAACGCTTGAGGATATGTTATGGGCTTGTGTGATAGACTTCAGAGGTAGCTGGGATGATCATCTACCGCTTATTGAGTTTGCGTATAATAATAGCTATCATTCCAGCATTCAAATGGCTCCATACAAAGCTCTTTACGGACGAAAGTGTAGGTCGCGTATCGAATGGTTCGATGTTGGGGAAACTAAGTTAGTAGGACCAGAGTTGGTACAACAAGCATTCGAGAAGATTAAGCTTATACAGGAAAGGCTATTAGCATCTCAGAGTCGTCAGAAGTCTTATGCAAATAATCGACGACGAGACTTGGAGTTTCAAGTAGACGACTAGGTAATCCTAAAGGTATCACCAACGAAAGGCGTAATGAGATTCGGTAAGAAAGGCAAATTTAGCCCTCGGTGCATTGGACCTTATAAAATCATACTCAAAGTACGCCACGTAGCATATGAGTTATACTTGCCTTCTGTTTCGGTCAAATGCACACGCAAGTATACACGGTCGTCGAGTAATAAAGTGATAAGATAGAGTGTCGATTCCACGAGGACTTGGTATTAACTATTAACTAGATCAGACTATCCTAATTATCTAAATAAGGATTAAACCTAAAAGTAGTGATGCTAAGTAACTAAACTAAAAAGAAAATAACTAATGAACTTTGAACAAAGGAAGAGCGGATTTTTATGTTATCAATGTAATAAAACGATCTAGTGTTATGGTCTATCTAACATTCCTATTGTATTCTTCAATTGAATTGACTAACTAATTTATCTAGTTTATTCGTTGACAATGTTAATATTGCTCATAAGAATCTGTCGAGTTCTTACTCGCCTATTCAAGCTAACCTAACGCCTATATGTCTATGGAATTAGAACTTACAAGAACGCATTTGTAATTCTTGTAAATCAACCAAGTAAGGCAATCAGTTATATGTCTATCCTAACCGCGAATCCATCTTGATGCCCAGGTTAAAGAACTTTCTCTATTTAATCCCATATGCAATCTAGAACTCCCACTTTCGAGTTCAATTCTAGATTTATAGATAGTATTTAATTGGTGATCAAGCAATCAAATAATTAAGCGTATGATTGAATAGATAAAATAATATGATAAATCAAGAAACCAAATCAATATTCGAATAATAATAGTCATGAAAGAACCACAACCCTAAAACGTGAAGTTTAGCTCCACATAGACATGGTAGCCAAACAACAAATCATATAAAGAAACATAAAAATTACTAAGTTTGGCGGAAGAAGATGAAATTCGGACTCTACGGTGGCTCCTTGCTCTCCCTAGGTCAAATCCCCTTCAAAAAGTATGTTCCATGACCTAAAAAAGGCGTTTTTAACTTATATATTGCGTCCAAAAGTCGTGGGCAAAGTTTTCCTTTTCCTTTTCCGAATCAGCTTCAGGGATTGATGCTGAGTTGGATGCTTCGCCTCCGCCTCAACTTGAACTTCTTAGCATCGGATGCTGGGGTGGATGCTTCGCGCCCATCCTCTATTCCCTCAACCTCGCTGTGCCCAGATGTGGATGCTAAGGTGGATGTCTTCTCAAGACTTCACTGCTAAGGGTGCTCCAAATAGCCTTTTTCCAAGGTTGGATGCGACGCTTCCACCATCTTCTCCTATAGCATGAGCATCTTTTCTTCATATTTTTGCACTCCAAACATCCTAAATCATCACACACAACTAAATTAGTTGTAAAACTAATAATTAACACATGTTAGGCATTTTTAACATCAAATAGCACCAGAAAGCAGTTAAAACATGGGTAGAATAACATTAAAACATATAGAAATATGCCCAATATCACTACCCCATATTTAAACTTTTGCTCGTCCTCGAGAAAAGTATAACATAGCGGACGAAACAAAATTAAGCTCCTATCATTCAAAGCACACTACACCTATGACCATGGTTGATAGCAACAATTAAGCTTTAGCATATGCATTCAACACACTTCTCTTTAACTTATGCCATACTTCAAAAATATTCACAACAAAGATAACATGCTCATAACAATCCTAGCCTCAAACCCGATTCAATGTCACAATGCACTTAGGTCTTGAACAGTCAACATCATAGAGAAGTCTAATAATGCTACCTATCCCTTGAGAAACCATGTGTTCTCACAACAAAATCACAGAGAATAAGAAGAATTCACATATTCGAATCAAATACTCAAATATATTTTAAGGACTCATATATCAAAGAAATCTCGCTCACTCTAACAAAGAAGTCGCATGCATGCACTTGGTACCATAGGATTGCCTTTAATGTAAATCTCTACTAATGTAGGATCACTCGATCTAAAATCAACTAGGACTTTATATGGTTGTAATGTGGGCTAAGGGACAGGTAGGATATATTTAGGAATAGCGGTTCACACTCCTAAGCAATTTAACACATCACGTAATAACTTAAGCGCGAATTCTTCAGTACACTTTAATTTCACAACTAAAATCATCCCCAAGAATCTTCCCTCTTTCTTTAAGCAGTACATTAATTTATACCACACTAGCAAGAACAAGACAACAATTTATTTTTTTATATACATTTTTTTTAGTTTTTTTTCAACTATTCTTTTTCCTTTTTCAATTTCCGCTAGTGGTGTATTACTTTACAAAACAAGTGTACCTTTCTTTCTTTCATTGGTTCCACTCGAGAGCTACCCAATTTTCCTCCTTACTTCTTTTAGCGCTCATTTGACAATTAAAGTACTTTAAGAGGTAAAATATTCAAAAAGTATCAATTAAGAATAAAAGGGATATAGGCTTGTAATGTGGGTGCCAAATAAAAGTCTATAGGCTCAAAATGGTTTAACTAGGAATAGATTTTATTTGAGATAATCAATTAAGCTCAAAAAGATCAAAGAAAGCCTAAAATTATTTTTTAAATTAAACATCACTAAAATTTCGCTTCAACTCACATACCGGGCAAGTTCTAGACACAAGTATAATAACATGGACTACAAAAACCTCACAACACATGGCACATGACTCACTAAGGATTGTCTCATTCCAACTCTCAAGTTAATGCAAGTATTCACGAAGCCATGAGATTAAGCATAAATCACAAAGTGAACACAAGTCAAAAAAGTGACACATAAGCATCACAAGACATTCAATTCAAATAAACAAGGCAACATGAACGACATCAACACATAGGGAAGATTCTACACATGTCAAAACCTAAATATGCTACTACGAAACAAGTCAAAGGAGCCTAGGTTCATTTTCTTCCTCTATTTATTTCTTACATTCTACTCTAAAAATAAAAAAATTACAACCCGATTCAAGCTAACTCCTATGGAAAAGAACCGAGTCATAAAGAAAAACCACAGGGATTATTACTATATAAGAAAACAAAAAGACATATTTTTGTATTTTTTTGTAATTTTTTTTGTTAGACTTTAATCCCTCAAGGAAACCGCCTAAGAGATCCATCATAGGGAAAAGTCTAAATTTTTTTATTAATTTTTTTTCGATTTACTATTTTTTCACATTTAAAAAAAATAAGATACTAAAACTACTACTATGATACCACACTACTACCCAAAAAAAAATAAGAAGCTAAAATAATAAAAAGCTAATTATTCAAAGGATTTCTCCCACTCCACACTTAAAAGAGTGCAACGTTCTTAATGCACATCATAAATAAAATTAAGAGGGTAAGAGAAATTCCCTGGAAGGCCAAAGGCCGAAGCAATAACAACTCACGAGTACCCAGACTTCTCCCAAGGATGGTCCTTTGTGTGGGCACCCCACCTTAGCCCCAACCATCTAGCTCTCTTTTGCATACTTCCTATGGCTTTGCTTCCTCTTCTCATAATCCTACAAAACAAAAACAAACACAAAAATAGTATTAAAAAACAAAAATAAAAGGAAGCAGCAAAGCAGGGTTGCCTCCCAACAAATGTCTAATTTAACGTCGCGGCACGACATGAACCATTTTGTGCCTCCGTCTCGAACTTATGAATTGTGCCCCTAACAGGGCTTCCAGTCTCCGGCTATGCTCCTTTGGTGGGGCTACAAAGATAACCAGGCCAAGTAATAAATTTTTCACTCTACACTTCTTGGCCTTTAGATGAGGAATATAATTTTTCTTTTTGGCACAACAAATTCAAGAATATTGGCACTCTCATCCTCACCCTTTGAACCCCCCAAAGGCTCAGATGGCTCGATTACTTTCCTACTATCTAAACACGATGTGGAAAAATTGTTAGAATGAGGTTTAATGCGCCCTAACTCATGAATTGTACTACTATTTACATCCCCATATATACACACACTCAAGTGTGCAAAAGTTATGCTATCTATTCTCTCACATGACTCGAGAGCACCCTTATATACATTGGTACCATCAAGGAAAATAAGGTTTAATGATTGATATTCTCATTTTAGCTCCTCAATTTGGTCTAGAAGATTTTTTTTAGCATCACACAACTCATCATTAAATTGTTGGGTGTTATACGCATCAACCTTTGCACTCAAATCTGCATCCAAGTTATGCACAGCCAAGCCAAAATTGTCAATTTCATGTGCAAGATCAGCACTCTCCTTAGACTAATCATTCACCAGTGTTATTAGAAGACAACGTCGTTTCGCATATTCCCCTAATCGAGAATATCCGTCTCAATACCAACCCTTACTCCCATATTCAAATTCAGACTCCCGAGAGGTCAGGTCATGAAAAGACCAAAAAGGCAGGCCATAAAAGTCTTCCGTCAACCAAGCGTCTTCATCAATAACCTTACCTCCATATATTTCATCCCCAGATTTCATGCTGAAAGAACTAGAAACACACTAAGAGAAAAATCAAATAGTTATAAAAATTAAAATATTTACAAAAAGAAAAAAAAAACTTGTAAAGATAAAAGTAAAAATCTAATATAATTAATAAATATAAAAAAAAAAAAGAAGCAGAGAGAGAAGCTCTGGAGATTTAGGCGATAAGAGGCGACTGAGAGGCGATTTCAATCGCGAGCTCTCTTGAGCAGCCATGGCGACACCGTCCGGTGATACGCCGGCTGGCGAACCTCCTCTTCTCACTTCCCAACCTCCCACAACAACTACAACCACTCCACAACCCCTCAATTACAGTCGTCTCCTCCGACCTTCGACTCTAAACTCGCCCTCAATAGTGAACCCTAATTCGACAGTTCGAGTTGAGACAATCCCATTCAAAAGAGCAACCTTCTTACAAGGCCAGCCTTTTTTCAAGTTTACAGAGGCCGAAGTCGATCGAATAAACATAATCGAAGGTCTTCAATATGCGGTAATTGGTATGTTTTCTTATGGTTGGCCCGATATTCAAGAGCTGCGAATATTAATCCCTGCTCAGTGTGGGATTAAGGGTGATTGTAATATTGGGTTGCTCAGAGATAGGCATGTGTTAATTCGATTGATGCTATGGCAAGACTTCATCAATTTTACATCAAAGGCAGTATACTATCTGAAAAGCAAAAGATGGATACGAGTATCAGATGAGGACATTGATCTATGATGCCAAATACAAAGAAGGAGAAGAAACGTCTAAAGCAATGGCTTGGATTTCATTTCCTAATTTGCTTCCTACTTATTGTGTTAAAGAATGCCTCTTTTCTTTAGCCTCAGCAGTTGGAAAGCCATTGCACTTAGACATGGAAATAATCAGCAAGACTCGTCTAAGTTGTGCAAGAGTCAAGGTATTAGTTGATTTGTTAACTGAACTACCAAAGAAAGTTCGTATGGATATTGAGAATGAAGCTACAGGGAGCATAAGGACTGAATGGGTTAAAGTTTAGTATGATTTCATACCCAAATACTGTAAACAGTGCAAGCTGCAAGGCCATGATATGTTAGAATGTTGGAAGCTTCATCCTGAATTGCTAAATGACAGCTCTATTGAGAAGCAGAAATCTAAGGAGAAGGAGCAGCACCTCTAATGATCCTATCAAGTGGTAAAGTAGTTGGAAACACTGGTTTACAATGGAAAGAAGTTAATCGAGCACAAAGCAAAGACAAACAAATAGCAGATCAATCCAAAGGCAGGTTGGAGTCAAAGCCAGCAAACACAGTTTTTCAGAAAGTTCAGACAAACAATAAGTTTGCGGTACTGGAAATGGAGCAAAGCAGAGCTAATGAAGATAATCAACTGATTGTAGTTGAAGAAGCAGTGGGAGGAAGTATACATGCCTCAATGGCAGCACAGTTAAATTCAACTCCAAGTACTAGCAAGCCACTACAGATCACTAAGACACAAGTAGAGGGAAATGGAAATGGAGACAAAGCACTAGCTACTAAAACCAAAGAATCAACAGACATTGGGTCAACAGAGCATTTGTCAACAATGTCACAACAGACCAATCATGCCAAGAGATTCCCTCACAATCTTTTAACATTATGATACCAGAGGTGAATGAGGCTGAGAGAATTCAACTTAGTGAAGGCAAGCAATAGAGTGAACAAGTAGAAGGATCAGAAGAAGAATCAGCACCAGATGGCATGGGAAGTGATGAAGACTCAACTGATGAGGAAGAGGAACTAGATGTACAAAGAGTAAATGGCAAGGCAAAGCAACAACGCACAATGGAAGATCCTCGAATCAAGAATAATGACAAGGATGTTACAAGAACCAACAAGGAGATCACAGCATTGGAAGTGAGTTTGCCCAACATTCTTACAAAGCCAAAGCCTAATCCTGCTGTTTAGAATTCTGGAGGAAAGGAAGCTGATAGCCAACCTACAAATAGGCTAATTGAGAGCATAAAGCTCACTGTGAAAATGATCAATCCACCTGATGAATGCAGGAATACACATAACAACGTGGAGGTAGCTGCTAACTCACAGGAGGACACTGCCAACAAAGGACAGCTGAGTCACATAACAAAGAGCACAGGACTAATCCAAGCAGCCATCAATACTCAATTGACAGAGCACAGAGGAGATACTGAAAAGCATACAGGAGAAACAGGAAAGGACCTTGATGAGGAATCCACTATTCAAAACCTCATCAATGTAGTAAGACAAGTAGACATATCACCAAAGTTCATGGATGCAGGGAAATCATCCAAAAGGGGCAAGAAAAAGCAGGTCAAGGACAATCAAAATGCAGTGCCAGGGGTCCAAACCAGGAGGATCCTATCTAAATCCCACACTCAATCATGAATGGAATCCTTTGGAATGTGAGGTAAGTCAACACTAAGAAAGCCTTTAAGACGCTAATCAATATGCACAGACAGTACCACTTTTAGTTCATTGGGATTATGGAGCCTATGCAGAAAGCCAAAAAATTGAAGAGGTACAGAAGGAAGATTGGAATGCCTAAGTGCTACGCCAATGTGTCAAACAAGATATGGGTTTTGTGGAAGATGACCATGAATTAGACATAAAAAATGACATGGAACAGCAGCTAACACTACAGCTGACAGGCATGGAGTCACAATCTTCATTCATTGTCACTTTTGTATATGCAAAATGTAATGTTATTGAAAGAATTGAGCTGTGGGATAGTTTGTATAATCTTGCTAGAGATATGTCACTGCCTTGGCTTGTAGGAGGAGACTTTAATGTGGTATGGGATGAGGAAGAAAAATTTGGTGGACTTCCAGTATCCCTCAATGAAGTTGAAGACTTTAGACACTCATCAATACTTGTAACCTTTTTGACCTTGGTTTTAAAGGGAGCATATAAACATGGTGGAATGGGAGAGCTGAGGAAGATTGCATATTCAAAAGGTTGGACAGATGCCTAGCTAACTGTGCACGCCAACAGTGGCTGACACAACTGGAAGTCACTCACTTGCCAAAGATAGGCTCAGATCACTGCCCTATGCTACTAACTGGTAACCAAAATGCTATACCTCCAAAGAAAGCTTTCAGATTCCTCAATTTCTGGATAAAGCACCACTCTTTTAAAGATGTGGTAAAAGAACACTGGAAAGCTGACTTCACAGTGGATCCTTTCCTTCTATTTAATCACAAATTGAAGAATTGGAAAAGAGCCTTATCAACATGGAGCAGAGCAACATATGGAGACATCTTTCAAAAGATAGCAAGATTGGAGGAAGTGGTCAAAGTAAATGAAGCACAGTTTGAATTACAACCCACTGTCCAGAACAGAGCGACATTGCAAAAGGTGTAGGCTGACTTAATCAGATATTTGACCCTAGAGGAGGAATTCTGGAAGCAAAAAGCTGGCATGACATGGTTCAAAGATGGAGATAGAAACACAAAGTTCTTTCACGCACATGTGAATGGCAGAAGGAAGAGGTTATAGTTGAAAAGAATACAGAACAGTCAGGGTACATGGTTGGAAGATAGTGAAGAAATAGCAGAGGAAGCAGTTAACTACTTCAAAGCACAGTTCCATGAGGAAACCATCCCTACAACATTTAGAATCCTGGAGCATGTTCCTAAATTGGTGGAAAGCACAGATAACACCCTATTAATGCAGCAACCAACAAAGGAGGAAATCAAGCAAGCAGTGTTTAGGCTTAATGCAGAAAGTGCCGGTGGACCTGATGGTTTCACTAGGTGTTTCTACCAATCATGCTGGGACATAATTGAGAATGACATAGTTGATATGGTAAAAGCAATCTTCAATGGACATACTCTTCCCAAGTGCATAACACACAAAAACTTGGTGCTATTGCCAAAAAAGAAGGAGGTACTGACCTTTTCAGATATGAGACCAATTAGTTTCAGTAACTTCAGCAATAAAATCTTCTCCAGAGTAATCCATGACAGAATGGTAAACATCTTACTAAAGCTAATCTCTGAAGAACAAGCTGGTTTTGTAAAAGGAAGAAGTATAGTGGAAAATGTGCTGTTAACTCAAGAAATTATAACAGAAATTAGTTTGAGAACTAAAGCAGGTCCAAATGCGGTACTCAAACTAGATATGACAAAAACTAGATGGGTTCGCAATTGTGAACCTTGCTTCCCTCACAAAAGCGACGAAGACCATCGCAAATGGAAACCTAGCCCAGCCCAAGACTTCTTGACAAATGTGACCCAGGCATCGCAGGTGCGATACCTATGGGTTCCCTACTAAGGTCGCAAATATGGCTCTGGTGTTAGCAATTGCGACACCAGAGGCCTAGACACCGGATCCTGCATGTTTCAATTCAAAACATTCCGAAACATATTTGAAACTCACCCGAGTCCTCGGGGCTCCAAACCAAACATCCACACAAGTCTAAAAACATCATACGAACTCGCTTGCGCGATCAAAACAAAAAAATAACATCTAAATCTACGAATTGAACTCTAAAATGCATGAGTTTCAAAGTAAATTTTCAATAACTTCTAAAATTACAACTAAACGTATGAATCCTATCAAACCAACTCCAAATGATATCAACATTTTCAGACAAGTTCTAAATAGCATAACGGACCTATTTCAAGTCCTAAAATCAAATTTCGAGCTTGATAGCTAAAAGTCAACCTATGGTCTAACTTTTCAACTTTAAATTGCCAAATTTCAGTAAATCAACACAAATCGACCGTTGAACTTACAAAATCAATTGCGGGCACTCCCAAGTCCGAAATCACGATACGAAGCTATCGAAGCTATCAAAACACAGTTTCAAGATCATTTTCACAAAGTCAAAGTTTGGTAAATATTTCTAACTTAAACTTCTAAGTCAAGAATCAAAGGGTCCAAATCAACCCAAAAGCTTTCCTGAACGAAACTAACCAACCCCGAAAGTCATAGAGTCATAAACACACATGTGTGAAGGGGGTAATTAGGCACAATTACACAAAATAATCGATCGAGTCATTACACCGAGGGGCTCGGGTGAGTTTCGTACGCGTTTCGAATGAGTTTGGATAGTTAAAGGATTGCTAGTGTGCTTCAGTTCTGGTGCTGGGTTGTAGGTCTCGCAATTGCAAAGACCTCTTCGCAAATGCGAACTTTGCTTTTGCAAAGTTGAGCTCGCAATTGCGATGGGGGACAAGGCAGGGTCTTCGCATTTGCAAAGAAATGTTTGCAATTGCAGATACCTCAGAACTCGTATTTGCGATGGCTTAGTCGCATTTGTGACTAAGCCATAGGCTTAGATAGGTTTGCAAATGTGAACCTTTGATCGCATTTGCGGTGGAAGGGAGATCGCATTTGCAATATATTTTTCATAATTACGACAAAAGTAGGCTGGGGACACAGTTCGCAATTGCGACCAGTTTCTCATATTTGCGATGCTCGTAGCTGCGAACAAGAGTTTGAAATTGCGACATCCGTAGCTGGGTAAAAGAGGAAAAATCAGGACTTTGTTCATTTTACATCATTTCTCAACCCTAAACACTCTAGAGGTGATTTTCTTTTCTTCCCAAAATCATTGGTAAGCAACTCTAATCCACTTTCTTCCAATTCCCCATTATTTTTCATGAGATTTTAACATCAAATCTAGGAATTCCATGGTAGTAATTAGGGATTTGGGTAGAACTTAGGGATTTTTCGAAATTAAGATTTAGACATAAAATTTAGGTCGAATTTTGAAACAAATCACTTAATCGAGCTGGGGGTGAATGGATAATTGAGTTTTGGTCAGAATCTCATATTTTTACCAAGCGGGTCTGATGTTGACTTTTGTTGACTTTTTCCAATTTTATCAAAGATTGAATCTTGTTCACATGTGGGTAGTTTCTCAAGCTTATTTTGAATTATTTGATCGATAATTGGTTAAATTTTGGTTAGTTTAGAGGCTTGCTCAAAGGGAAAGACCATGGTTGATTGATTGCTTGTTTTGCGGAGTGAGGTAAGTGTTGTGTCTAACCTTGACTTGAGAGAATTATGACTTGTTGAACTACTTGTTATGTGAAATTATGTGGGGAAACGGTGTATATGCGAGGTGACGAGTGTAGATGCATCATCATGGGATTTAGCATGTGGGATTGGGATATTTATTTCCATGTGTTCATTTATTCCATGTTATTTCTTATTTTATGCTTTAACTGTTTCATGTTTTTACTTGACATCCATGCTATACTTGACTTGTTACATAATTGTTACTTGCCTTAATTTATTCATTTCTCACACAATTTCTGCTTATTTGCTTCATGTTTTGACTTGCTTTAATTATATATTTTGATTGTCATGTGTTTTACCTGTTTTTATTGGTTTTGAGATTCCGAGATGTTGGATATTCTCCGTTTATTTTGTGGTTTTTCATTGTTTGTACATTTCACCTCCTTTGTGTTGATATTTTGCAAATATTGTTGTTGTTTATGTTAATAATTTGAAATTGTTTGGGGATCGGGTTGTACGCCACAACGGTATTGAATAGTATTGAAATGATATGAAGGAACAAAGACGGATTATGATATGAACAGATGATGGTATGGTGGGACTGGGTTGCACGCCGCAACGGATTTGATATGTTGTAATTGTTAGAGATTGTTGAGTTATCCTTGGTACTATGATATGAGGTTTGAGACTTTGTTATTCTGAGGCACTCTGGTAGTTGACCTTCGGGTTCGTTTATATGATTTTATTGCTTTATTTATATTCCTGATTTTCTTTTACATTATTATTTCGTGTAGGTTATTTGTAAGTGACTTGCCTTAGCCTCGTCACTATTTCGTCGAGGTTAGGCTCAGCACTTACAGAGTACATGGGGTAGGTTGTACTCATACTATACTTCTGCACTTCTTGTGCAGATACCAATATTGATCCCGGCGGCGCATAGCAAGACTGCTCGGATTCAGCTGCTGTAGAAACTTGAGGTATTGTTACATAGTATTTGCAGCCCTGGAGTCCCCTTCTTTATCCAGTTTCACTATTTACTTAGTATCAAATAGTTTTTGCTTCTTTTGAAACAGTACTAATAGCATTCTAGACGCTCTTGTATTCGTGACTCCAGATTCTGGATATGTTTAGAATTCGTCATTTGGCGTTTGTTATTCTATTTCAAATAATTACAATTTAGTATTATTTATATTTTGATCCGATTTGTTAAAACTTGTTAAATAATTTAGCTAATGTTGACTTGCCTAGCAAGTAAAATGTTAGGCGTCATCACAGTCCCGAGGGTGGGAATTTTGGGTCGTGACACTATATATATCCGACCAGTTGCTGGTGGTCGATTCCGGCAAGGCAGAGAGGTCGGCGGGAGAGAGAAGAGGAAGGCCAGCAATGAGAGAAAATGGGTGGTAGCAGTGGATGCCGGCCAACCGGCAGCCGCAGCATAGGCGTGAGAACGGAAGATGACATCGAGAGGGATGAGGGCCATGGAAGAGGCGGCTGGAGTCTCAAAATTGGGAGAGAGCATCAGATTATTTTGGGTTTGCAGCTAGTCTCTCATTTAATGAGAATGAGGGTTTGTCTTCTCCCATTTAAAAATCTGATGAGAGAGAAGGGGGTGGTGTAGTGTAGTAGTAGATATTTTATGATTTTTAAAGCATGTGGACTACATTTAACTAAAAATAAAAGACAATCTAAAAGAATAAAGATATGGTCAAAAATAAAAGAAGGTCATGTCACATTGAGTCATATCAAGCCACATCAAGTACTTGTCACATCAGGTGTTGACGGGACATTGTGTTTGACTGGATTTGATCCATATTTTAAAATAAATTCTACCGGCTTTCTTCTAATTACTAGACTGTGCTATAAATTAAAAAAATAATTGTTTATTTAGAAAATATAATAATATTTATTTAAAACTGTAACTACTACAATTGTGCCATAGTAATTATTATTTTTATTATTATTAAAAAAGAAAATAAATTCATAGAATATCTTAATATTTGAAAAATAGGATAATTATCAATAAATTATTTTTGAAATTCATGAAAATGCACAAAAATTGTAGTATTTAACTAATTGCAATAAAATGATAGAAATTCTTATATTTTGTTTAAAAAAAGAAATAATTATCAATAAATTGCATTAAAGCCAAATAATATGCAAAAACTATATTTTATCATTTTTTAGATTAGGAAACCTGCAGAAGTTAATATTTAGGAGGTCAAAATTGAGTGTCAATAGTGGCCTCAGATATTGTGATCACATGTATAGTTTCGATCTGTCATACAGATGCTTCGGTGTTGTTTGATTTGGGGTATACTTATTCTTATATGTCATCGTATTTTTCTCCTTATTTTGATATGCATCGCGGTTCGCTTGATATTCATATTCATGTGTCTAAACATGTTGGTGATTCTATTTGTTGAATCGTGTGTATTGGTCTTGTGTGGTTACTCTTGGGGATTATGAGACCAAGGTTGATCTCTTGTTGCTTAATATGGCAGACTTTGAGGTGATTTTAAGTATGGATTGGTTATTGTTGTACCGTGCTATTCTTGATTGACACGCTAAAACCGTGATATTAGCTATGCCGGGGTTGCCAAGGTTGGAATGGAGGGGTTCTCTTGGTCACACTCCTAGTAGGGTGATCTTATTTCTGAAGACTCAACGGATAGTTGAGAAGGGGTGTTTGGCATATCTAGCCTTTGCTAGAGTTGTTAGTGCTAATACTTCTACTGTAGATTCAGTTCCAGTAATGAGGGAGTTTCCATATGTGTTTCCTGCAGACCTACCAGGCATGCCACCCAATAGGAAGTTGATTTTCTTATTGACTTGATGTCGAACACTCAGCCCATATATATCCCACCGTATCGCGTGGCTCCAACTGATTTGAAGGAGTTGAAGGACCAGTGGCAGGAGTTGTTGGATAAGGGTTCATCAGTCTGAGTGTTTCTCCTTAGGGTGCGCCAGAGTTATTTGTGAAGAAAAAGGATGGTTCTATGATAATTAATATTGATTATAGGCAGATGAACAAGATTACTATCAAGAACAAGTATCAATTGCCTCTCATTGACAATTTGTTTGATCACCCTCATACTACACTTTGCACTTCATGTACAGATTCCGATGTTGTCGATACCGATGGTTGCCGATGAGATGTATTCGAATTTTCTTGGAGATTTCGAGGTAGCACTGATGTTCCATTCGCAACCCTTGAAGTCCCCCTTTTTATCTTACGTTATTACTATTTAGACTTTCAGGCAGTATTGTATTGTTTAGACATTGTATTTAGCACTCTATAGAGCTCATCCACTTGGTGATATGAGATTTTGGGTGATTTTCAGTTGTATCATCATTGATTTCAGTTATTTAGTTATTCCACTATTTGAGACTATTTCTTACTGTTGTTCTTGTTTATTTTCACATATGTGTTGTTGGCTTGCTTCGCAAGTGGTGTTAGGTATCATCACGGCCTCGGTAAAATTTTGGGTTGTGACAATATGCTACTATCAAACAAGTCAAAGGCATCTAGGAATCTCATATTCTTCATATTTTTATTCCCTAAATCCTAATCTATTCTAAAAATTAAAAAGTTCACCCAGTTCAAGATACATCCTATGAAAAATAATCAAGGCACAAAAAAAAATCACGGGGGATTATTACTACCTATAGAAAGCTAAAAGACATATTTTTCTATTTTTCTATTTGTTTTTTTTTGTTTTAGACTTAATCCCTCAAAAAAACTGTTTAAGAGTTTCATCGTTGAAAAAAGTCCAATCTTTTTCCTATTATTTTTATTTTCCATAGTTTTGACTTTTTACCAAATTAAGCTACTAAAATACAACACAACTAAATATGACACTAATAGTTTTACTACTCCATGTAAGCAACTTAAAATAGAAATAAGTAGCTAAAAATACAAAAAATAAGAAGATAACATACTAATATAATACTAGTAATTATCCAAAGGAATTTCCCCACCCCATACTTAAAAGTGTGCAGTGTCACCAATGCGCATTTAAAGCCAAACATAGTGAGTGGAAAGAGGAACTTCTTGGAAGGCCAAAGGCCAAAGCATTAGCAGCTCACGTGGATACTTAGACTTCTCCCAAGTATGGTCTTTTATGCGGGTATCTCACACTTCGTTCTACCATCTAACTTGCTTTTACACACTTTCTATGGCTTTGATTCCCATGCTCATTCGCCCCAGGTATTGTAGTCCTTGTTACTATTATTTGGCACTACTTATCCTTTATCTTCCTCTTATTATTCTCTCTTCCTTTTCTTTCTTTTCCCATACTTCTCCTTCTCCTTCTCCTTCTCCTCCTCCTCCTCCTCCTCCTCCTCCTCCTTCTTCTCACTCTTACCGAGCTGAGAGTCTATTGGAAATAGCCTCTCTACTTTCATTGGGTAGGGGTAAGGTCTTCATAAAGACTACCCTCCCCAGACCCCACATGTTGAAAATATACTGGGTCTGTTGTTGTTTTATAATCCTAGAATACAAAAATAAATACTACAATACTAACATATTTAAAAAATCAAAACAAAACAAAACAGTAAAGCTGGGTTGCCTCCCAACAAGCGCCCAATTTATAGTCGTGGCACGAGAATATATTTTTTCCTCTATCTTGAACTTATGAATTGTATCCCTAATTTGGTTTCAGGTTTTCGGATATGCTCCTGGGGTGGTGGGATAACTCTAGTTGGACCAAGTAACCAATGTTATTATGCATTTCTTGGCCTTCAGATGAGGTATGTAATTCTATCTTTCTGGCACGACAAATTCAAGAATGTAAGCACATTGTTTCTCATGCGGTGGCTCTTCCAAAGTCTCAGATGACTCGATTTTCATGTCTTCTCCGAACAAAAAGTTGAAAAATGTATAGAATGAGGATCAATGCGTCCCAAATCTAGAATTTCTTTACTATTTACATCCTTATGTGTACATATATTAGAGTCTTCAAGTGCAATATTATCTACTCCGCGTATGACTCTAGTGTACTTTTCTCAACGTTGGCATCAGCAACAAAAATATGGTCGAATAATTGACTCTCCACTTTTATCTCCTCAATTTGGCTTACAAGTTCTTTTTCAGCTTCACAACTCATTACTATTGGGCATTAGACTCATCAACATTTGCATTCAAATTATCCTCCAAATCGTGAATAGCAATGCCAAACTTTTTGATCTCTTGTCCCAATTCAGCTCTTCCTTCTATTAAGTGTCTCATCCCATATGTAATTTCCTTACGTTGAGCCTCATAAAATTTCAATTTTTAAGCTTGTTCCATTAGAAAAGTTTGGCTCAAAATCTCCACTTCTTCAAAAAACTTCTCTTGCAAGAACTTGCTCTCTTCAGCAAATTTTTCCTAATTGACCTTCATTCTTGTGATTGTTGCACTAGTTCTTTGTATAGCATTTTTGAGTTCATCTTTTTGCTATGCTACTTGCCTTAAAATATCCTAATACAAGCATCACGTCCACATCCTCTACTTTATTGCTTCTATCAAACTAACAAATATTTTTAGAAAGATTATAATAAGGGCTCAGAGAAGGATAAAAGGAATTACTACAACCATCACAATGGCCACCTTGACCACCATACATATTACAATTATTTCACTCATAGGATTGAGATTATACACCCAACTCGCTCCCGAAAATATTTTGATAATTTTTTCACCAGTGGGTCCTCCATAATATGGACAAAGATCTAATAAGAATAACTACCATTCAACTAATTTTCATTCCAAGATACCATGATAAGTAAGTGACAAAATACTACAATAAACAAAAAAACAATAAGGTGAATAGACCAAAAAGTAAAAACTTATGTAACATACCGCATCTTTTGAGAAATAATGCCTAGATCGAAAAAAAATTGAGGTCAAAAATCGAGGGCTCAATCGAGGTCGAAACCGAGGGTCCAAACCGAGGGTGAAATCAAAGTCAAAACCGAGGGTTCTCTCAAAGCTGAAAATCGAGGGTCCTCCCGAGGTCTGAAATCGAGGGTCCAAATCGAGGCCAATATCGAGGTCCAAATCGAGGCCAAAATCGAGGTCCAAATCGGGGCCAATATCGAGGTCCAAATTGAGGCCAATATCGAGGACCAAATCGAGGCCAAAATCAAGGTCCAAATCGAGGCCAATATCGAGGTCCAAAATCGAGGCCAAAACCGAGGTCAATACCGAGCCCAAAATCGAGGTCATTTTCGAGGTATTATCGACACCAACTTCAGACCGAGGGCAGAACCGAGACCCTGTAAGTTGATAACCTTTTAGTAAAGATTGGATAAGTATTAACCTTTATGGAATAAGTGTTTCACCTTTATCAAGTCGATACAGTAATCTGTTGAGAGACTTCCTAATTACTACGTGGCATGTGACGAGGTGTTACTCAAATTTGAGGATTAGTGGAATCTTGGTAAAGGGAAATCATTTCTAATATATATATATATATATATATATATATATGTGTGTGTATATATATGTGTCTAATTACTGTGAGTTCTTTTGCACTAAGAAAGGGACTCTGACAAGATATTCCACCGACCTTAGCTGCTATAAAACAAAGTGTTTAGAACAGAGTGATAAGACACTGTATCATTGGAGAAAAGAGGAAATCATTAGAGATACATATGTTCACTTCAACAATTATAGGGGAAAGGACTCCATCTTGAACGTTCTCTATTCCAGAGCACTGAAGGGCACGAAACTCTCTTCTAAGTACAACTTCTCCATAGTTTCATCCATCCAATTAAGGTAAGTTTAGTTTTTAAAGCATGCAATTGTTGGGGAACTCACGAAATGAATTCAAGTCATTGTGTAAATAGGTTATGGGATCTTTTCCTATGGTATGGAAATTGGTGGTGGTGTGGAAGCTCGTGTAGAGCTTGATTATTGTTAAAAGGAGGTCGGGTGTCGAGTACACCATTGAATAAAGTCTCGGGAGCTTGCCGCTCTATGATTGCTTGATTGGTATAGCTGTAGTTTTAGTTAATGTTATGGTTGTTGGCTGTTATGACTTATGAGAAAACTTATAAATAGGGGAGGTGTTGTCCGTTTCATCGTAGACTGAGGAATCGTAACCTTTTTCATAAATTGAAGTTGGCCAGTATATATAAGGTATGTGAGACTGTCCGTTTCCTTCTTTTGGACGACTCTGATTAAACATACGCATTGAACGAGCCCCAAAGATGCTCTACTCTTAGGGACTAGTAGTACTTATATTATTCCCCCCTTGTGGGAGGATTGATGTTGATGTTATTTCTTTGACCTTACGTCACTTCAAAAGGTTCAGAATATGATTCCAATGAGTCCAGCATGCAATATCTATTTTACCGTGCCGCGCTATAGTCGACCGGGCAGGCACCTATTGTGCAACTATATATATATATATGTTTTACTCTACTGAGCCGCGCTATAGTCGGCAGTTATTTTACTTTACTGCGCTACGCTATAGTCGGCCGAGCAGGCACCTATTGTGCAACCACTGATCAGTTAGGTATTGATGTTACCAAGCCTTATGATGGCCGGGGTATGATATGATGATGATGAGGCCCAAAGAGGCGTATGTATATGATGACAATGGTTTTTTTTTTAAAAGGATATATATACATGTATACACATCAGGCATTTCATGATTAGTCGCCCTCAGAGGCACTCAGATGTTATAGGGTGTATATTCTCTGCCCCTATACACATTATTGTTACATTATGCTTTCCTGTCTTACATACTCAGTACTTTATTTGTACTGACGTCCTCTTTTATGGACGCTGCATATCGTGCTGCAGGTCCTAATAGACAGGTAGACGAAGCTCCCCCACGACAGTAGGCAGCCAGTTCAGCAGTTGTTGGCGAGGTCCCTTCTCCGGACTTGCCGTGGTCTTGGTATGCATATTTTTGTTATAGGCATTATAGGTATGTCGGGGCCCTGTTCCGTCAATGTTTTGCAGCACTTATGTTCTTTAGAGGCTCATAGACAGGTGTCGACTCGTGTATGGTTGGGATTGCCTTGTCGGCAAATTTACTTTTGTTGTATAGTCTTTCATGTCAGCCTTGTCGGCTATGGCATATATGTTTATGGCATTACCCATCATTTTTGGTTGATTAGAATTCTTGTCTACCATTTATACTGATCTTGTTGGCCCTTACAGATAATAAGAAAGGTTAGATAAGATGTATGGCAGCACTCGGCAGGTAGGGCCCGGGTGCCAGTCGCGGCCCTCCGGCTTGGGCCGTGACACCTTAATCTAGAAAATATATAATACTAAGTCTCTGGCAATGGCGCCAAAAGTTTATTGCGGCCAAATGCACACCCAAGTATACACGGTCGACAAGTAATAAAGTGATAAGTAGAGTTCTCATGATGACTTGTCATCAACTACTAACTAAATTAGACTATTCTAATTATCTATACAAGGATTAAACCCAAACATATTTGAGTCTAAACTAACAAAAACAAAAATAAAAAATTAATGAACTTTAAACAGAGGAAGAGCATATTTTTATCTTATCAATATAATGAAAACGATCTAGGGTCATGGACTATATAACAATTCTATTGTATTCTTCACTTAAATGACTAATAAATTATATGGTTTATTTAACAGGGTTAATATTGCTCACAAGAATCTGTCGAGCTCTTAATTCCCTACCCAAGCTAACCTAACACATATATGTCTATAGAGTCAGAATCAACAAGGTTGCATTTATAATTCCCATTTAATAACCAAGCAAGTCAATTAGCAAATAAATAATTAAGTAATCAAATAATTAAGCGTGCGATTGAAGAAATAAACTGATACGATAAATCAAGAAACCAAAATCAATATCCAAATAACAATATTCATAAAAGAACCACATCCCTAGAATGAGAAGTTAAGCTCCAGATAGACATGGTAGCCAAACAATAATCATCCAAAGAAACATAAATATAATAAGTTTGGCAAAAGGAAGATGAAATTTGATGAACTCCGGCCTCCACCGCCGCTCTTTGCTCTCCAAAATTGAAATCCCCTCTCAAAATGAGTTCAAGGACTATTTATAGGTGTAGAGTCGAAGTATCCAAGTCCAAAATCAACAAGAAAATAATTTTCTCTCGGATAAGGGCATGTGGCCAAGGCCGGTTCTGGAGCGAGCTTCTTTCCACGTGAGACCAGGTGTGGGACGAGGTTCTGGACCTCGCGAGGCATTGCTAGATGAAAGCTCCACCTTGCCTTTGGCCAAGTGCGGCAAGTTCTGGGGCGAGCTCCTTCCTTGCCTTGTGGCAATTTTTTTTTCGTGCTCTTTTCTTGTATTTTCAACATCAATTTGTGCAACTTTCATTCCTCTTCGTGTTCAAATGGCCCTACACATAAAAGCAAATCAATTAAGCTCGAATGTCACACAATTTATTATTAAAACACCAAAGTGTAAGGTAATTGATGTACAAAAATATAGAAATGCGCAATAAGATAGATGTCTGAATAATAAGTAATTTCGCCTCAACGTGTTAAAGACTTTCACAACTTCAACTCCAATTAACTCAACAATGAGAGAAATAAATTATAACCACGATATTAGTTAAGACTAACTCACAATAAAGGAGATAACATTTAGCAATGAGTTTCAAATAATGAAAATCAACAAGGAAAGGGATAACGTGAACAATTACTCAAGTAAATGAAAATCAATAAGGAAAGAGATAACACCGTCAACAACTTCAAATAATAATAATTAACAATGAAGAGATAGCATGTAACAATAAAAGAGGCAACAAGTTCAACTAAAGCATGAGAGCAAATGATCAATTAATAGGTAGAACAATTATTAACGAAATTATTTAAGGCATGTGAAGATAGACTAATACAAGTACTAATAGATTGACTAAGAGAATTAGAACATGATATGGCATTTAATTAAAGCACGGATAGTCTAAGTAGCCTAAACCAGTCAAATACCACGTACAACCCGTGTCCCCACTCGTCATCTTACGTACACGAATTTCACTTATCACAATTGAGTCAAATAATACCAATCCTAAGGGTAGTTCCCCCACACGAAGTTAGGCAAGACACATACCTCAACTAGGTCAATTCAACACTCGTAAATAGCTTTTCCTTAAAATCTGCATCCACACAGCTCAAATCTAACCAAAATTAACTCAATATCATCAAACAATGCTAGGGAGTTCAATTGTAATGGATAAAGTAAAGATCTTTACACTTTTTTCCAAAAATTCAACAAAAGTCAACCCGAGGCTCACCCAGTCAAAACCTGAGTCCAAAGGTAGATTCCGTCTACCCATGACCCCACAAGTTCATATATGTGATTAGTTTTGAAATCCGAGTCCAAATTGACTCTCAACCTCAAATTCTAATTTTCAAAAACTTGACAGAGTTTTTACAAATTTTCACTTTGATTCACATGATTTTGATGTTAAAATCTAGAGATAACTTGATGGAATATGACTAGATATAGATTAGAATCACTTACCTAAGGTTTGTAGGTAAAAATCGCCTCTTCAAATCGCCTCCTATCGCGTCTAGGGTTCAAAAATGTGAGAATGAGTTTAAAAATTCCGTCTCCCAACCCTTTAACCAGCTGCAGATGTCGCATTTACGACACAGGGTTCACATTTGTGAATTGTCGCAATTTCGAACCATTTGCGAACCCTGACAGCCTTATACTTCATCGCATTTGCGAGAAAGGCTTCACAATTGCGAAGCTGGAAATATCGCAAATACGAACAAATGGTCGCAATTGCGAACTCTACCCAGATTTTGCTTCCTTCGCAAATGCGAAGGGGAGGTCACATTTGCGACATCAGCCCCCTACTGTCACCTTCGCATTTGCAAGCCTGGTGTTCGCAATTGCAACACCAGAGCACTAGACACCAGATTGCGAACACCAGGTGCAAGCTCGGTATAAGGCTTGGGGTTAATGGGCATGCGGTGGTATAAGGTGGAACTTATGTGCGTGTTGCTTGTACAGGAACTACGTGAAGCCACGCAGCGTCATAAGGTGCAGCAAGTAAATCTCGGACCACGGTAAATGACAGTTAAGGTGAGTTATGACTAACTTATTTTGAGAGTTGAGATATCCCTCAACATTCGAGGACGAATGTTCCTAAGGGGGGGAGGGTGTTATAACCCATATTTGTACGTGTTAGATTACACCGTAAGATAGTCTACCTTGGTTCGAGAAGAGAATTACTTTTGAGACAATAAGAGTTTAGTCCTATTGGTCCTAAACGATGCAAAGGTGTATAAGGGCGGTTAACAAGTATTAAAGGATAAACGAGTTAAGGATGTTGTCACTCGATTTTTTGGGAAAATTGAGAGGTGTTTAACATTACCAAGATTTCATGTTTTAAGGTATTTGAATGATATGATATCCGTTTCATAAGTCTTGAGGTCAAACGAGTTATGAAACAAAAGTCGACAAAAGTTGTCGCAACTTAGGTTCACAAGTTTACTTAAACGTTAGGTCAAATGTTTCTGCGATTTTCTCCCAATTTACAAGAAGTTACGGGGTGATCTACATACCAAATTAAAGGTTTATGAGTCTAGTTTCCAATGCTTCAAACCGTTTGTCAATACGATCTCGGAGTATTGAGATAATTGCATTTCCGTAGAACTGCGCAGGCTGGTAGGTGACAAGTAGGTGCATCACCTACTTGCCAAAATTAAGGGCTAAAAGTTAAAAGCCCCAAGTCGGTTAAGAGAGGGCTTTTAAAAGATTCTAAAGCCTGATAATTCACTATCATTTCACAGCTTCAAAACCTAAAAGAACCCCTGCAACCCCTCCCCAAAATAATACCACACAAACCCTAATTGATTTTCCCCTCTTTCAAGTTCTAGTTGAAGGTAAACCCTAGAGTTTGAGGAACCAAAGCAAGGGCTGAGTTATCTAACAAGCAAGGTGAGTTTACTGCTCTATTTTATACATGTTTTCTACTG
>MCJB01048610.1:26380-46976 GCA_002018475.1 Nicotiana obtusifolia | reverse complement strand
GTCGTCCAAGGTGAAAGTATGGAAACCAGTTCCAACTGGTTTGGACGCCATGGGCTCAAATCTTCTTTCTGGGATTGGTTCATCGGTCATGCCTTCTTGTTCGTCATCTATCTCAGATACCTCTGGCTCTCTTGGCTGATTGACAAATATTGGGGGATTATCGTCTTCGGAAGAGTTCATCATGGATTCATCGCTTGATTGAAAGCTATCTTCCGTTGAGTCATCTTCTGATGAATTTAGGGATTCGGACCACGGAGTCTCTTATTTTGATATGCATCTTGGTTGGGAGACATAGAAGTCTGGAACCTTCTGGTTAGAGATCATCAGGTTTTCTGGGTTGGATCCTTTCGAACTTTCTGCATGGTCTCGCCTTTTCTTGGCTTGTTTTTGTGCTGCTTGGGCATCTTTCCGTTCCCCATTTTGCAATATCAAACTCCTGTTCTTCCTTTGCAGGTTGGGTGAAGGAGAATGGATTCCGTGAGGCAGACGGAAAAGTAGAAAAGGTGTTGTCTAATTTTGCTGGGGAATATGGTTGTGGAGACATCGGGAAAAAGGTAGATTTTGGGGTGATAATTGGAGTTGTTTGTGGCTGAAGGTGGTCATTTCTCAGGTGCTGGATCTGTTCTTTGATGGAAACTGTCTCCTTCTGTTGTTGTTGGAAGAAGTGGAAAAGTGAAGTTCCTGGCGGACAAATCTCATATTGTAAATTTGCCAACCTCTGTTCTAACGCTTTGATTAGTCCTTCATGGCGAGACGATGTATGCTCCATCTTTTTCTCAATTGTTGCCACCTTGCTCAACATTTTGTTTTGTGTATGTGCCACGTTCTTTATGGTGTTGCCAATAGTGGTCAGGACTTTGTTTTCGCAGATAGAGTTTTCGGATTGCCAGTTTAATGTTGCTTCGATGTCACTTGTAGGGGGTTTTTCTCCAGTAGGCAGCACTACGTTTTTCTTGGGAATTTTTGGTGCATGGCTAATTCCCTCTTTTTCAAAAGGTTGTAGGGAAGGAAAATCGTGGGTATGACTGGAGCTTGAAGAACTCATCATGAATATTTGTGGTTGCAGGGGATTTTGGATTTTTGGAATGGGTGGAGTTTTAGGATCGGGTGGCTTTTTGGGTTGTGAGGTTTGGACTGGTGGTGACTCGGGGTTAGGTGTAGTTTCACTATCCTCCCAGCTTGGAGTGAATTTTTCTAGAAGTTTTGGCCACTCTTGGGGGTTGTAACTGACAATAAATTCATATTTACCAGGACGGCTTAATGAGCCAATTGAAGGGTCTTTATTTTCATATCTGGCTCGGAATTGTTTTTCAGTGGTTTTTCCCTTTTTCTTGGATTTAGGTTTGGTTTTGTACTTTTCTTCGTAGTATTCTCCATTTGGATCGTCTAAACAGTCTTGACAGTTGCAATCAAGATCCCAAGGGCAGTGTCCCGTAAAGGGGCATTTGCACCACCAAGTTTTTGATCCATTTTTGTCGAAAGTTTGACACCAATCATGTTCTTCCATGACACTTTGTATGTTCCAAAAGAATTCTGTATCAGGTTCAGGGTATGTATCTGTTGTATCTTTGGGTTGGATCATTTGGCAGGAAAAGATGGTTTTATTGGGTTTTTTGAGGTGGGAATGGTCGAAGCTTATGGAAACGGTTTTGTCATTTCGTTTGGTAAAGGTTGGTTCACCAGAGTGTAAGGATTCCTCTGATTCTCTCAATTTTTCATAATTTATTATCCAGGAATCAGGAAGAATTTTGACAAGCTCATCTCTTGAAATTTGTCTGGGTATTTGGGTGCACATGGTATTTCCTTTAGTGGCATCTATGTTTAGGAGAAGAGCATTTTCTCCTCCGGGAAGACAGAGATCCATGGCGTGATTTTGGACTCGCCATGCCATTTGGTGGTGAATGGTAGCTTGTATGGAATCTTTGGCTTGAGGGGCTCCTTGGATTTGGACTTGGATTTTAAGAGCTTCGGTTAAGTATGGATCATAGAGGGACATATTGAAGTTTGGAAAGATTGTTATGAAAACAGTCCCGGCATTCAAGGTGACTTCGGCAGTACCTAAGTTTGTATGTTGGTACTCCAAATATCTGGTATCGAGAAGAGAAAGGCGAGCTACCACCGGCTGACCTTTTCTTCCGTGATAGGTTAAGGCAATTCGGATTGCACCAAAATGGATATGGGTAAACCCATGCTCTCTCCATTGCCGGGGGAAATCGTCTGGAATTTGAAGGGTGATAAATTGTTCTTCTCTGGTGGCGAGGATGGGATGCTGGTCAAGTTTTGACGCAACAACGTATTCTTTAACTCCTTTTGGCCTATGTTGAACAAGGGAACGTATTTGGGTCCATGGTGCAAAGGATTTTTTGGCAAAGGCTGAGTAGGGATTTATAAGTGGTAGTTTCGGTGGAAGACACTTTTTGTTCGTCTGGTAATATATCTACTTCGTAAAGATAATCATATTTTTTGGACAGGGTTTTATACAGGGTAGGTGACATATTCATTTTAGCTAAGGAAGACGAAGATGGAAAAGACTCCGACATATTTAGTAAACTGTTCCTCCCTCTGACATATCTAGAAATATTTGAATGCAAGTTCGGGCATACGCCTAAGTCAAACTTGGCGACTATTATCAATTTGAAGGTTTGGAAGTTTAGGGGTTTGATCGGGAGTTGACTTCGAGGTTTTTGGGTTCAAATTATTATTTCGGAAGTTGTAATAGGTTTGTATTGTCATACAAAACTTGTATCCAAAATTTGAGGCGATTCTGAATTGTTTAGACATGTTAGGCATATGTTTGGAATTTGGAAATTCGAAATGCCTCATTAAGCTTGAATTGAGGTGTGATTCGTTATTTGATGTTATTTTATGGTATTTGAGGCTCCGAGTAGGTCTAGATTATATTTTGAGACTTGTTGGTATGTTCGAAAGGGGTCCCGAGGGGCTCGGGTGTGTTTTGGGATGGTTTCAGACCATGTTGGATAATGATTCATTGTTGGTTTTTTGGTGCCTCAAGTATTCATCGCAAACCCGAAGAAGAAGACATGATTGTGTAGTGTAGATTGGAACTGGCTATTTCTCTTCTTCGCATTCGCGACCGGTGGGCCTCGTTCACGTAGCTTTGTGAGGCTTGGGCATCGCGTTCGCGGTGAGGTAACACGTTCACGGTGAGGAATTGTGAGTTGCTCGTATCTTCTTCACGTTCGCGAAGGTTTGAATCAACTGTGCATCACGTTCGCGAGGTAAGTGCCGCGAATGTGTATTTTTGTGGGCAGTAAAGTTTATGCTTCTAGATCGCAAGCTGGTCCCATGATAGCGAAAGGTTTACCTAGAACAGATCTATAAGTAATCTATTTTCGGACTTTTAGTTTAATTTATCACATTTTGAGTTGGGGAGCTCGGATTTGGGCGATTTTGGAGAGCAGTTTCACTTGATGGATTGGGGTAAGTACCTTTTGCTCGATTTTATCATTTTACATGATTTCACCTTTGATTTTGGTTTTTTATTAATGAATCTAAAAGAGAAATTGTGGGGTTCTGTCAGAAATTTTCTAAAGTGAATAATTGAATTTTGAACATCGATTCAAAGTCGGAATTGGATAAAAGTAGTATGGTTGGACTCGTATTCGAATGCTTTGTCGGAATTTGTGAGTTTTGTCGGCTTTTGAGGTGCGGACCTGGGTTAAATTTTTGGTTAACTTTGCGTATTTGATTAAAGATTTAACCTTTATCGTTTGGGCTCAAGTCCTATTGCATTATTTGATGTTTTTGATGTGCTTTTGGCTAGTTTTGAGCGGTTTGGACGTTGATTCGGACAGGAATGTAATGACTCGACCGGTCTTTTTGAGCATTTGCATTCAGTTCGGCGATTTGAGGTCACTTATAGCTTCACATAGTGTATTATGACTTGTGCGTATTGTTGATTTTGATTTTCGAGTTGTTCGGGATTGATTTGGATAAAATGATTCTCATTTTGGAAGCTTTAAGTTGGAATATTTCACGACCCAAGCCGGAGGGCCGCGACTGGCACCGGACCCTACTCTACGGGCGCCGGCGTACCCTTCATCTAACTTTCCTTATTATCTATAAGGCTTGTCATATGCATATAATCTCGAATAATAATTATAATGAACCGAGACGTCATGCCTTGATACGAACATACTTATATACATAATATGGCCAACAAGAATGCAATGCAAAACCATAAAACAAAATACATACGTTTGCCGACAAGGCAATTCAACTTTACATAAGTCAACCCATCACTTGTCTATGCATAAACTGACAATTGTCTATGAGCCTCTACAAAAATGTACATAATGCAACCTACGTCGGAACAGGGCCCCGACATGCCCATAATGCCTACAACAAAATGCATACCAAGACTGTGGCAAGTTCGAAGGATGGATCTCGCCAATATCTGCTGAACTGAGTAGCCTACTGTGGTGGGGAAGCCTCGTCTATCTGTCTGCCTGGACCTGCAGCACGACATGCAGCATCCACAAATAAAGGACGTCAGTACGGATAATGTACTGAGTATGTAAAACAGAAAACATAATGTAAGAACAATAATAAGCATCAGGATAAGAGACATACAACATGTACCATCTGAATGCCTCTGAGGGCGATTAACCATGTCATGCCTGATGTGCATATGCATATACATATATTTATTTCCTTTTGAAAATCATCATATACATATATACGCCTCTATGGGCCTCATCATCATCTCATACATATACCTCTGTGGGCCTCCTCATTATCATACCCAACTGATCAGTGGTTGCACAATAGGTGCCATACCCGGCCGATTATAGCGCGGCTCGGTAGAGTAAAATAGCTGTCGACTATAACGCGGCTAAGTAGAGTAAAACATATACATATGTATAGTTGCACAATAGGTGCCATACCCGGCCGACTATAGCGCGGCTCGGTAGAGTAAAATAGATAATGCATGCTGGACTCATAAGAGTCATACTACCATGGTGAAATAATAACTTATCAATCCTCCCATAAGAGGGGAAACAATATACGTACTGCTACCTTCTAAGAGTAGGGTATCTTTGGGGTTCGTTCATTGCATCGTGTACAGTCAGAGTCGGGCAAAAGAAGGAAAAGGATAGTCTCACATACCTTGCAATACTTTCCAATCTCAAGCTATGAAACTTCCACGACTTCTTAGTCTACAAGAAGAGAAATGATACTACCGTTATCGTTCAGGCGTCGCAACTATTATGTATCGACTGTTACCTATTTTGCAATAAAACGGACAGCACCTCCCCTATATATATGACTTCACACAAGTCCAAACAGTCACCAAACAACCAAACAACATCAGTAAGAATCATATTGAGCCTCCCAAAACAGTCCACGCACAAACCAATCACTTCATACGTACAATGGCCACTATAGTCGTGTCAAACGATCCGGAAATGGTATGAACAACTATCAGGCCACAACCCTAAATATATATGGTGTTTCTCCGCACCCTTCCTCATCCAAAACTCCACAAATCAGTAGTATAACACGCATCTTTACAGCAACACAAAACAGTTCACAAAACAGTTCGCTACAAGTGAATAACTTGAACTCACGGCTTCCGATCACCGTCCCGTGAGTTCTTACACACATAGAACGACTTACCAAGACTTAACAGTAGAAAACATGTATTTAATAGAGCATTAAACTCACCTTGCTTGTTAGATAACTCAGCCCTTGCTTTGGTTCCTCAAACTCAAGGGTTTACCTTCAACTAGAACTTGAAAGAGGGGAAAATCAATTAGGGTTTGTGTGGTATTATTTTGGGGAGGGGTTGCAGGGGTTCTTTTCGGTTTTGAGGCTGTAAAATAATAGTGAATTAACTGGCTTTAGAAGTTTTTAAAAGCCCTCTCTTAACCGACTTGGGGCTTTTAAATTTTTGCCCTTAATTTTGGCAAGTAGGTGATGCACCTACTTGTCACCTACCAGCCTGCGCAGTTCTACGGAAATGCAATTATCTCAATACTCCGAGATCTTATTGACAAACGGTTTGAAGAATTGGAAACTAGACTCATAGACCTTTAATTTGGTAGGTAGATCACCCCGTAATTCCTTGTAAATTGGGAGAAAATCGCAGAAACATTTTACCTATCGTTTAAGTAAAATTGTGAACCTAAGTTAGGACAACTTTCGTCGACTTTTGTTTCATAACTCTTTCGACTTCAAGACTTATGAAACGGATATCATATCATCCAAATACCTTAAAACATGACCTCTTGGTGATGTTAATCACCTCTCGATTTTCCCAGAAACGCGAGTTACAACATCCTTAACTCGTTTATCCTCTAGTACTTGTTAATCGCCCTTATACACCTTTGCATCGTTTAGGACCAATAGGACTAAACTCTTATTGTATCAAAGGTAATTCTCTTCTCGAACCAAGGTAGACTATCTTACGGTGTAATCTAACACGTACAAATATGGGTTATAACACAGAGGTAGTGTTGCAAAGATCAAAATGCAGGTTGATCTCACCAAAGATCTGCCTACTCATGTCTGGCTTGGTTATGATGAGGATGTAGATGGAGAAGGTCAATGGCTCCAGATTCAATATGATAATCTCCCTGAGTATTGCACCTACTGTAGAAATCAGGGTCATTCACTTCAAGCCTGTGAAGTCAAGCTAAAAGAGGAGGAAAATCAAAGAAGAAAGGAAGAAACATCAACTGTAGAGAAAGAACCACAGATCACAACCTCAAGTCATACCAAAGACAATCAGTTCAGGGATAATCAAAAGACCATACACCAATAACACAATGTAAATGAGGCGGCGAAGGAGCAGAGTATTAACAAAAAAGAAGAGGAACATCAAAACAGCAAAGAACACCAAATCTCATGAGATACACCAGTACAAGATGAATGGCGAACACAGAAAAAGAAGCACTTCAAAGGTAACTCCTAAGCCAACAGGAAGCAATAGCAGATGTACATACCAAAGCAAACTGTAATACAACCTGCTGCTATTGCACCCACACACTTGGCATCTGCAGGATCAGATCATTCCCCTCTTCTCATGGAAATCAATGTCAGACAGGAAAATGCCACAAAATATTATAAATTCCTGAACTGCTGGACAGAAAATGCAACCTTCTTGCCACTGGTACAGCAAGTGTAGAATACACCAGTCACTGGAAATGCAATGTGGATCTTCCATCAAAAAACAAAAGCACTCTGCAAAGAATTATCCAAATGGTCCAGACAAGAATATGGAGATATCTTCCAGAAAGTTAAGGAATTTGAAGAGAAAGTCAGAAAAGCAGAAGAGACTTGGACACAGTCCAACAAAGAATCAAATAGAACAATTGCCCATGAACTCACTGCTCAATATGTCAAATATCTGAAAGTTGAAGAGGCTGTCCAGAAGCAGAAAACACAATTACAATTGTTCAAGGAAGGAGATGCTAACACCAATTACTTTCACAGTTTGATCAGAGGCAGAAGGAGGAAACTCTATATCCACAAAATTAGAAATGAAGATAATGACTGGTTATATGGTGATGAAGCTATTGGTAATGCTGCTTGTGATCATTTTCAAAACTTGTTCACTGATCCTGGGGAGCTATCAGGGAGGAGTTGCTTTCCTACATCCCTAGACTGGTTACAGAAGAGGACAATCAGCACCTCAACAAGGACACCTACAATGGAGGAACTCAAAGACACTGTCTTCTCAATGAGCCCCACTAGCTTTGCTGGTCCAGATAGACTTAATGGAAAATTCTTCCAACACTGTTGGGACATCATTCAGTTTGACCTTCTAAATGTGGTTAAAGCTTTCTTCTTTGGTCACTCAATGACCAGATACATGACTTAGACATGCCTAGTTCTAATACCTATGTGGAATTCCCTAACATTTTAGCAGATTTCAGGCCAATAAGCTTAAGTAATTTCATCAATAAGATTATTTCTAAGCTTATCTGCTCAAGAATGGCAACCATCATCCCTCACATTATCTCTCCCAATCAGACAGGTTTTATCAAAGGAAGAAATATATCATAGAACATCATGCTGGCACAGGAGATAGTACAGGGAATTAAGAAGCCAAACATAGGTGCTAATGTAGTGATAAAGCTGGACATGGAAAAAGCATATGATAGAGTGTCCTGGTCCTTCACTTGCATTATGATGAGAAGAATGGGATTCAGTGAAGGAATCATTGACATGGTATGGAGAACAATGTCCAACAACTGGTACTCTGTTATAGTCAATGGTACAAGATATGGCTTCTTCCACTCCACTAAAGGCTTGAAACAAGGGGATCCTTTGGCTCCTTCACTCTTCATTTTGGGAGCTGAACTACTATCCACAATGCTCAACAACCTCACACATGACCAACTATTCAATAGCTTCTATATGGAAAAGAGAGGACCTCAAATCACACATATGAGCTTTGCAGATGATGTGATCATCTTCACTTCAGGTTGTAGAACCTCACTAATGAAGATCATGAAAGTCCTCCATGATTATGAGCAGATATCTGGACAGCAGATCAATAAAAGCAAAAGCCACTTCATGACTGCCCCCTCAGTCTTTCCAAATACCAGTAGAAGAATACAGCAGGCCACATGCTTCGCCAAGAAGACGTCTCCTTTAACCTACCTAGGCTGCCCTCTCTACAATGGCAGGAACAGGATTGTGCATTTCAATTGCATCATTTCTAAAGTGTTGAGTAGGATCAGAGGATGGCATGGCAAGTTACTCACATATGGTGGAAGGCTGTCACTAATCAAGCATGTCCTGCAATCTCTCCCTATTCATCTATTGTCAGTAGTCACTCCACCAAAAGCTATCCTAAAATAGATTGAGAAATTGGAAGCTAACTTCTTCTGGGGAATGAACAAAGAAAGGAACAAATATTATTGGGCTTCATGGAAAACATAATCCTATCCACTGGAGAAAGGGGGCATTGGTTTGAGACCCTTAGCAGAAATATGCAAAGCAATGGAGTATAAACAATGGTGGGGTCAAATCCAAGCAAACACTATGGAACAGTTTCCTGATGGCCAAATACTGTAAAAGATCATATCCCATATCTAAAAAACGGGACTCTGGACAATCACAGACATGGAAAAGAATGATGCTCAACAAGAAAATTGCTGACTACCACATACAATTGAGATCACACTCAGGAAACTCCAGCTTTTGGTGGGATAATTGGCTAGGTATTGGGCACTTAGCTAGTTTCAGACAAGGACAGGGCAGACCTGGCAACATCAAGGTCTCACAATATTAGACTGATGGGCAATGGGATACTCAGAAACTCAGTCAAATAACATCTCAAATAGCTCCCTTGTCCATTATCTCACACATTCTTCTAGTCAAAATCCATTATAACCCCCAGATCAATGATAAATGAATATGGCAGCCCACTGCTTCAGGAGATTTCTTAAGTGCATCAGCATGGACTATATTGAGAGAAATAAATCAGGTACTGCTCACAAATAAGATGACCTGGCACAAGAAGATACCTTTTAAATGGTCTTTCTGCTTATGGAGAGCACTGAGAAACAAGTTGCCCACATATGACATATTAGCTAAGTTTGGAGCTCCTAGTATTAACAATTGTGTATGTTGCACCAAAGCAGGGAATGAAATAGTGGAGCATATACTCAACTCAGGTCATTTTGCTCAAATCATCTAGAAGCACTTCAATGCACCGGTTGGGATTCAAAGCCACAGGCAGCCCCTAACAATGAAGTTAATGAACTGGTGGCTGCAAAAAACAGAAAATGGGAGGTGCAGAAACTGGTCTTAGACACACTGCCAATCATCATATGCTGGAATTTGTGGACGACAGATGTGTAGCCAAATATGGAGGAAAACCTTCATCTGTAACAACAACTCTGTATTCCATCACTTCTGATCTGCTCCTACTGCTCAGAACATCCTATGCCAACATCAAATGGCCAGTCAACTGGTCAGAAATGTACCTGGCTATAGAAAGCTTACAGCATCATACCAATATGCAGCAGGTAGTTTGGCTAAAACCAGCAGTGGGATATGTCCAAATCAACACAGATGGTAGTGCTCTAGGCAACCCTAGGAAAATAGGAGTAGGGATCATCATTAGGGACCATAAAGGCCAGGTCATCCATGCTATTTCATGTCCATTTGGAAAGGGTCCTAATAACATAGCAGAAACTCAAGCAGTCCTCATTGACATTAATTGGTGTATAGAAAATGACTACACCAAAGCGCACTTGGAAACAGACTCTAAGCTGCTCATACAATGGGTAACAGGACAGTCTAAGCCACCATGGACCATATGCATGTTAATACAGGAAATCAATAATCTGAGTCAGCACTGTGATGGTTTTAAATGCACTCATGTTCTGAGAGAAGCTAATTGTCCAGCTGACTCCTTGTCAAAGTTATGCCATGATCTCACCTCTCTGAGACATTATAATAGCCAACAGGAACTACCTGCACACATAAGGGGGCAGATTCACTTGGACTGCAAAAGCATCCCAGCATCTATACATAAGATGTCCAAAAGGCTCAAGTTCCCACCTTACATGCTACACAATACTGCTGCTACATGACTACCATGATCATGTATATTAAAACAGCAGCAGCAGCACTAGATACCATACATCTACATTGTAGTAGCATCACCAGAAGCAGTAACAGATACAGCAGGTCAGCTCTACTCACTCTGTTTGATCTATTGCAGGACTCCAACAGTGCAACCCCTTACAGTGTCCAGCAGGAATCTCTCTTCATAACATGTTTGTTGAATTTTGCAGATGCAACACATAGAACCAACTCACTACTGCAGCTGCAAGGGATCACACTAATAGATATGATGTCACAATCTATGCAACTACAGCCACCTCATTGGCCCCTTTCCTCCATAATCTGTTTGTTAATTTTGCAGGCAAACTGGCTTGTCCAATGTGCTACTAAAGGTGTAATGCATGATAATGATCATCATATCATTACATTCATAATAGTGAAGATCTCCAGGAGCAGCAACAGCAGAGGACAATTGCCATCTCAGTAGCAATCACAAATCATAGAAGCACAGCAGACAACTTGCATGGACTCAACCTTGTGCGGCCTTCTAACAAGCCTTGTGCAGCATCCTCACAAGCATCGGGTAGACAATACACAGCCCTCCAGTAGTAGCAATAGCACTAACAGAAGACAACCATCAATTCAGCAGCAGCTAGAAATAAAAGAAGCACAGCAAAAGCCAACTGCAGAAAATCAAAAAACAGTTAACTTGGATGGATCCAAGTTATTGCTATAGTTGCAATGTGTGCTAGTAGTACTCCTAGTTCTCATGCTATTGCAACTCCAAGAATCACTTTGGACCCTCCACCATGCCACTGCCCATAGGATCAACACACTGCAGAACTTCCACAGCCACCACACAGATAATACACAGCACCACAGCAACAGCAGCAGCAGCAGTTGCAGCAGCAATAACAGCAGCAATAGCAGCAACAACAACATTAGCAATAACAGCAAGATGGACAGTTATTCCCCAAGCCATAGACACAATCAGTCAGCTAACCATGATCACAAGGACTCAGAAGGAGATAGATATATCAAATGCTCAATGCAGTCACATATTCATCTCAATCACTTCCACAGAAGCATCAAATCACACAGAAGCAGTAGCTCAGAAAGACCTAGGTCATTGCTACAGTTGCATTGTGTGGTATTAGCACTCTTAGTGCTCATTCAAATGTAATTGCAGCAAGGACAAGGCACGCAATACACAGTGCAGCCTTCTCACAAGCACAAGGCAGGCAATACACAACACAATAGCAGCAGCACAAGCCAATCACTCAGCCCACTACTACAAATACAATGTGTGCATGCTCACAAGTATAAGCTACTTCACGCACAACCTCACAAAAGCAGAAGCAACAGCAAACAGTAGCAACAATAGCTGCTGCAACAGTAGCAACAAAAGCAATAACAACAGTTGGAACAACAGCAAGACACACAGACACTCAACATTCCACCAGAATTACCGCAGCAGCAACACTAACAGCAACACTAACAACAACAACAAAAACAATTCCAGCAGTTTCAACATCAGCAGCAGCAGCAATATTTGTAGCAGTAACAAGATAAACAGATATTCCTCATTTCATCAAAATTCACAATCCACAGAAACACAAGGCATTCAGCAGGCAGTGCAGACCACTCAACAATAGCCACAAATCACAAAAACAAAGCAGCAGCCAGCTACAACAACACTGAAAGCAAATAACTTGGAAGAGTCTAGGTCATTGCTGCAATTGCAATGCGTGGTATTGGCACTTTTAGTGCTCATTCTATTACAATTGCAGCAATTACCAGGAACTCCACAACAACAGCAACAACAACGCAGCTCAGCACTTCAACACACAATTCCATAATAACTCCACAACAGCAGCAAAAACATCAATAGTAACAGTAAGAACAGCTGCAGCACCAACACTAACAGCAGCACCACCAGCAACAACAACATCAACAGCAACAAGATGGAACATACTCATCACTCAAACAGATGCTACTAGCCACAGAAACACAAGGCAATCAGCAGGAGCAGCACAAACAACCACAGGCGGACTTCAAAGAATGCAGCAACAACAGCAGTAATAACAGCTGCAGCAGCAGCAACAGTTACAACAGCCATAGTAGTAGCAGCTACAACAATAGCAGCACTGGCAATAGCTGTAGCAGCTACTGCAGCATTAGCAATAGCAGCACCAACAACAACAAGAACAACAGTGGCAATAGCATCAACAGCAGCAGCAGTAAGAAGGATACACAACAATCACTTTAGCAGAAGATGCAGATACATCAGGACACCCAAGCAAGCATTACAATGCAGCCTGCTCACAAGCACAAGGCAGGCAGTACACAGCCCTCCAGCAACAACAATAGCAGCAGCATAAGGCATCCATCAACTAAGCAGCAGATAGAAGTGCAGCTCTCTCACAAACTCAGCAAAAGCAAAAGCAACAGCAATAATAGCAGCAGCAGTAGCAACAGCAGCAGCAGCAACGACAACAATAGTATTACAAGCAGCAACAACAACAACTGTGGCAACAGCAGCAACACCAAAAGCAAGAAGGCAACACAAGCACCATTCCAGCAGAAGCCACAACACACAGAAACACAAGATCTCCATAACAGCAGTAGCAACACTAGCCACTTTATGGATAGACATTCATCCCTTCATCATAAACTACAATACTCACAAGCACAAGAGACTCAGAAGTAGCACATACATATACTTGAAGATTCTAAGGAATGTAGCAGCCTCAGAAGCACACCAATCAAGCCAACCATGCTAGTATGCATCCAGAACATCAGACACTGTCAACATCACGCCCCACCTACATGGCCCTCTTTTGCTAGCCATCTTCAACTTTGCTTTCTTTGCTATCACTGCCAAAGCAAAGTTGAAGACTGTTATCTCTATTTTATGACATATCACCTAGAAGATCCTCTTTTTGCTAGAAATAGATCATATCGTACAGGAAGGATACTACTTCAAATCATTCACTTAGTAGATTTAGGAACACATGTACTTTTTCGTATAGTTGACCTAGATTCACTTCACACTATTTTTGTACATATGATTGTCTATCGATGTTATAAGGTAGACAATCATTGCATCATCATAGGTCTAACCCATCATAGCTATTTAGGCATACTTGGTCATCATGTTTGGATGACCAAGAGTGCAAAACTTTTCTACGAGGAGGTAAGGTTTATGTCCCCCTCTACTTCTGTACCTTATTTTTTTATAGATGAAAATTAACGCTAGGCATGATGCCTTGTGGATTTGATTGAAAAAAAATAAAAAAATCCTAAATCAAATGCCAAAAGAAACGACAGATTCATGAAATATAACCAAAACTAAGTATACAACACTTAACCCAATCCATGTGGTAAAAATCGCCTCCAAATTTCCCCAAATCCGAACTTTCCAACTCAAAATATGACCAAATGAACAAACCCTATATGCTTCTGCCCCAGCTGTTCTACCTCATTTTTTTGTACAGATGATCCCAAAACTTACTTTTGATTCCTCTAATGGATTCCTCATAAAATTTTAGTCAATTTAGACTTTTGAATCACTTAATTTGACCTTATAATGAAGGAGATATGCTGGTTTCAATATTTGAAAATAGTGCAGATTTTTAAATATGAATTTAGTAGCAATTTCGTAATTAATATGAAAAAATCTAGCAACTGAATTCTTAGTAAAATGACAATAAAAATTCCTCATACGATGTTGAAACTTGATTATTTTAGATGCTAAGTTTCCAAAATTATGATACAGATATAATAGTTTAGTCGAAACACGAATCAAAGGACGTTTGCTTAATATGGTAACCTCTATGCTCAAATCGACGTCGAAACTAAAAATAATCACCATTCAATCAAAACATACCCAAAACTCATCGCAAATTAACCAAACATTGTGGACATGTACAAAATCATCATACAAATTTATTGGAATAATTAAAACCTGATTCTGAGTCTGTTTCTCCAAAAGTCAATCCTTGGTTAACTCTTCCAACTTAAAGCTTCTAAAACGAGAATCATTCCTCAAAATCAATCCCAAACCACTTGAAAAGTGAAGCCAACCATACAAGCAAGTCATAATACATAGTATAAAGCTACACAAAGTCTCAAACCACCGAATGGAATGCTAAATCTCAAAACGACCGGCTGGATCAGCACAATAGGCCAAAAATTATATCCTTATTTCGAGAAATGAGTTGGTGACTCCAACATGATTACCAAAAGGAAAAATTAGACCCCGGAGTAATAGAAATTAATACGGGCTACTGAACAAGATAAACTTATCATGAATTAGGGGCCGAAAGAGTTGATAATAGTCGGCATCGTGTGAATTTCAGAGATCGTGCTACGGCAATAATACAATGGACAACAGAAGAATAACCTTTAAAGGTCATTCTAGAAGATGCTTGCCTATAGCAAGCACTGTAAGCAGAGTTATCTTAAGGGAATAAATGTGCCAGTTAATCCAGGTGTCACCCTCGTGCGACAGAAATTCAGTTATGCTTGGTACAGAAGGGTTATCGCAAGGCGAGTAAGAGTCAGTGAAGATGTGAAATGATGCCAAAGATGAAGAGAGGGGGGACGATGATATGATATAGTATTAAGTCAGATTATGTGGTTCAGGTAACTATGAAATTGTAAAGGAAGAATACAGTAAAAAGGCAAAAGGAATGAGATTGCAGATTCTACAAATATGTTACGACTCTACAACATTATGCAAGAACGACACCTGGGAGAGCCAGTAAGGGTTCCTGCCCAATATGTAATTGATAAATAAGTGTGAATGAACACTCGGTACATAAGGCGATGGGTAAGTTAAGACAAAGGAAATAACCAAGAGAGATTACGCAGAATATATAGATATGAGAATGGACCAACAAGTAGTCTGTGGTTGATTCTGGAAGAGCCTAGTTAAGGCTAGACACGAGGTCACAGATAAAGAACCCTAACATAGGGAATTCATTCTTGCAAATACGAGATCATAATCCTAGAGAAATATCTAGATAGGAGTTGGGGTAGTTAAATGTACTGTATAAGTGTTACGGAAATAAAAGAGAGTGCCACTTAGGAGGAAATAAATAATTTGAGTTCAGGAGTAACCTAATAAGCATAAGGGCACGAAGGTATGCAACTAAAGATATTTATAGGTGTGTAAGAACATCGAAAATTTCGTCGGGTATACGATGTAATAAGCTCACAGCCTAACAAGACTTAGTAGGTCTCCCCTGAGTACTACAAAAAGATACTACGTGACGAAATAAGAAAGAAGGCTTCAACCTAAGCATAGTAGATTGAAGAAGAAATGGTCTTGTAACAACAGTCTCACTAAAATATTGTATACACTCCATAAGAAAGTGGCACCTATCGTGGCCAATAAATGGGAAAAAACAAATCAAAGGTGATATTTGAGATCACATGAGTATTCATACTATAAGACAAGTATTCATGCAACAAGTGGAAGAATGACCAGGAAAAGTAATTGCTTACATTTAAAGACTACTGGAAGGCACGGAACGAAATCATGGTGCTAGTAATTTAAAGGAAGATTGCGAGTCATATAAATAGATATGTGTAGGTAGCAAGCTAAAGTATGACAGATCGAAAAGGATTTAGGTTGATAGGAGTAAGAATAAGAAAAGGTGAGTGAGAAGGTGACAAGAATAGGTAAGGCCTGGGGATTAAGCCAATCAAAACAAGAGAGCTAATGGTTTCAGTAAGTTATAGAAAGCTCGGTATAGCCTAGATGAACTCAGAGGAGTCTAAGAGACTTGGTAGTAGAATAATGGTGTAATGGTGATAGATAAGAGGATGACATTTAGGTCTTTGATTGATTAATGATTTTAAGAAAAAGGACTTCATGAATTGCACGGGATTAGAGGACCCCCGTAAGATGAATCATGTTGGGATGCTATGAAATATGGTTATTGTAGTATAGTATCGTCACTAGGTTGATGAGGCAAATCACTTCAAATGTTCCCTGATGCAACGCCAGCCCTGGTGAAAATGTACTTACATAATGGGTTTGAAGTATTAGTGGTAGATTATGGATCAACATTTAGGTGAATTGACAATGGATGAATAATAGTTACAAAGTATGAGATGAGATTGGGCCATCATTATTAAGATGAACAGTAATGAGGAAGCATTAAAGGATTTACATTATACATATAGGATAAGAGTGAGAGAGTAACCCGGAGTTGGGTAATAAACCTCGGTAATAATAATCCGAAGTAAGAATTGTGGTATAGTATGACCTACGTAGATGTAGTAAGGCCATAAGCATAGATAACCGAGGCTATGAAACAAAATATAGCAAGTCATAAGTTTGACAAAGTACTAAGCGAAGAACATTAGTACACCTATAGCTGCCAAAGGGACAACTTGTCATAGTTCTGAATATGTTCACAAAGTGAAACTTGAGGAAAAAGGAGAGAAGAATCGCAATAGGCGCACATACTAGGTCAGAGTCATAAAGGCTACATGACAGAAGGTAGCAACAGTTACGAGATTAGAAGAATTCTGATCACAAGTCGTGGTCTGAGAAATAGGCCTAAAGGGGGGAATGTCGTGGCCATTTGATTTATTCGCAAAACATTTTCCCAAATGGCAAGGAAAATATTAAAGTATTCGTAAGAGCTATAGGTTAGGAGACTGATAAGCGCATCAGTCAACATTCAAGGACGAATGTTCCAAAAGGGGTAATGACGTTACTCCCCATATTTTCGTACGTGAGAGTACGTCATAAGTTAATTGATATAAGCTCATAAATGAGATCATCTTTGAATGTACATAAAGTAAGTTATTCTTGTTACCCTGGAGGATACAAATATATAAGATCATGGATAACAACTACCAAGCGGGTGTAAAGGCTTAGAAGATAAACAAATTGAAGAAAATAAGTTTCGTCGAATGTCGACAAGTTAGGAATATTAGAACATGTACTTTTGGGGTTATTTTAGGGTGCTTAACGTAATAAGTAGGTTATGGTATGAGTTATTTTAGTCGTATCATAGTCGTGTACAACGTTTTGAAGTCAAGCTAGTTGTAGAACAAAAGTTGGCAAAGGTCATTACAAGATACATTCATAAATATGCTGAAACTTAGGTCACATATAGCTGTACTTTTCTCCCAATACACTTGGAATTATGGTAAATCCACATAAAAAATTTAAGATATATGAGTCTACCTTCCAACGCATTAAACTATTCATCAATCTACCATCGGAGCAGAGAGATATTTGCGATTTTGCGAGACTTCATAAGCAGCTCCCTATGGGACCCACTTAGTCTGTTGAGATATCTTGATATATATGTGATGCCTGCAGCCCCTTTTTAACTCATCTTTTTCACTCCCTTCAGACCCTAGACACCAAAAATGTTTCTCTCATGATCCAAGAACCAAATCAAGGGGAAACAACACAAATCAAGTGTTGGGAATCCCGTGGCGCTAGTGAGTTTCTTTTTCTTCTTGTGGGGGGGGGGGTGCTTAAAGTGGTAATACTCTCCCAAGGTTTTCATATCAACCCTAGCTTATTTCAAGTCTTCCAAAGTGATTCTAGTGCCAAGAAACCCAAATTAGTAGCTAGTTTTGCTTCCATGTTCTTGTGGTTGCGTTGGAAGGATATTTCATGGTGATGTAAGCTCAAATTGGAGTGTTTCTCTCTATTTATATGTAAGTAACCTCTTTCTCTACTGTGTATTTAAGCTTATCCAAGTTGCGACTATGTCGTTGAAGCTAGAATTTGTGAGATATCTACTGAAAGGATTGTTAGTAATGTTGTTGATTGGTGGACTGTTTTTGGAGACTTAATATGATTATTATTGATACTGTTTGGGTTGTTGGTGACTTTTATTAACTTATAGGATACAGTAAAAACAAGGGAGGTGCTGTCTATTTTCTTGTAGAATATTTTTTTCGAAATATGAGAGTTCCAACGCTTATATGATGACGACGAAGTCGGTTTACTCACTGTAGACGTATGAAGATCATATTTAGCTTGGTTGACGATTGGAGAGAAGATTGCAAAGGTATGTTAAGGCACTTCCTTCTTTCTTTTGGCATGATCTAAACTGAAATAAATGTAAACAGTACGCTATTTCATAACGGATCTACTCCTCGCAACTAAGGTTGTCAATATTGTTTATAAAGTTATTCTAAGCAAATATGTATAATCCTTAAATTCTATTAAGGTTCATATTGATGGTATGGATGTCCATAATGTAAATCGAAGGTGCAATGACCTTACGTCACTCCAAAAGGTTTAGAACGTGATTCATTGAGTCCAACATGCATTACATATAGGTATCTATTTTACTCTACCGAGCCACATTATAGTAAGCCAGATACGACACCAATTGTGCAAACACTAATCAATTATGTTTTACCGAGCTCCATGTGGCTGGGTACGATTTTACAGAGCCTTATGACGGCTAGGTACGTTTTTACCGAGTCCTCTTCGAGGCTGGGTACGATATGATGACGATGATGCCTAACGAGGTGTATGTTTTTAAAAGTATATGTATATATATGTATCAAGCATTTCATGTGAGTCACCCTCAGAGGCACTCAGACGTTACATGTTATATCTTATCTATCTCTCTTTACATTATTATTCTTATTTATGCTTTCCTGCCTTACATACTTGGTACATTATTCGTAGTAAAGTCCCTTTTGCTTGGGGACGTTGCGTTTCATGCTTGCACGACCCGATAGATAGGTTGACAATCCTCCTAGTAGGCTATTAGCTCAGCGGAAGGTGTTGGTGCAGTCCACATGCTCCTGAGTTACCTATATTGTCAATATTCTTTGGACATGTATTGATTGGTATGGCGGGGTCATGTCCCGACCTTTACGACATTTATGTGCTCTCGGAGGCATGTAGACAGATGTCATGTATATGGATACTTGTATGGCCTTGTCGGCCTATGTTTTAAGTGTATAAAATGAAAATGTCGGCCTTATAGGCCCGTATGTCACATGTATAAGTTTGTATATCATGTTGGGTCATCCTATATCGAGTATTCCCTTATGTTTTATTATGGTTATCTCATGACGACATTTCCGACTTATTTACCCATGATAGCATGATAAGAAAGATATGTTACCTTGGTAATCAGACGAGTAAGGCACCGGTTGCCCGTCGTGGCCCTCCCATTGGGTCGTGACAATTAGCTACCTATGACTCACCCATTAACTTCGAATTAAAATTGCAAAACGGTAATTTGGGGTTGAGAAAGATTAATTAACAGGAACTTGAGATGTTAACCCTCATTCAATAAATTCTACCTAGGAATAGGATTGAACTACTGGTAGCCACATCGGGTGCACTTAATCTCATGATGGTTTTAGGTATAATCAATTAGGAAGTCTTGTTAGTCTTCAGAAGAAGCTAATAAAGAATTATTATCTGAGGCTAATTAACATAAACTTGCTCATATTTGTAAAATCGTAAAATACATTGGATCATTACTTGAGTGTAATTCCACGTGTATCTATGGTTGTAGCCATTGATAATTGTACTCACTTTGTAGGTTAGTTTACATTTTTGCATTAGATATAATATGTTCTCAAAACCTTTATTAGTGTTTGGCTTAGCATAATAAGTGACAATTCTCTTACTTGCCTAATCGCCTACATATTGTTCTTTGTGAGATTCGACCGCGACTCATACTTGGGTATATTATATTGCATGTGACCGCGTTCTCTTATACTTTAGTAGTGGTTTTGGACGTCATCAATATTGGCGCCAGTGCCGGGGAAAAATTTGGCGTATTAAGGTTGTTTTTGAGAAGTAAGCTTACGTGCTTTAGTCCAAACTTGTGAATATTTGTGTAGTTATTTTTCTTATCTTTGTTATTTTCTCATCTCTTTCTTGTTTTTTTTCTTGTTTACATTCTTAATTTTTGAAAACGGCATCCAATAAAATAAGTTGGTCGGATGGTAATTGTTCATACTTTGGTGACCCATGTACTTATTATAGAGGACCACACTCGTGGAATAATTATTTATATTCTCCTGGGGGGGG
>MCJB01048610.1:0-26360 GCA_002018475.1 Nicotiana obtusifolia | reverse complement strand
GGGGGGGGGGGGGGATTGTATGCATAATCAAAAACCCGATAGTTCAGTACATGTGATAGGTATGCTGGTAAAAATTGTTATTGGGCTAATTGTGCTTGTTTGTTCTTTCCTTCCCCGAAATGACACTATGACAACTCTACTTTTGGTGGTGATATTCATAGGGCTTTGGAAGTAGACGAAAATGATGTGACGACCCGGCTAATCATTTTGTGTATCTTAACCCCATTTCCCTATTTATTGCTTATTCTATTTTTGTTTCTGGTAATGTGACTTACGAAGTGGTCGGATTGGTTTCGCGGAAGTTTCGGAGTAAATTGGGTAACTTAGCCCCAAGGTTGAAAGCTTAAGTTAAAAGAGTTGACCGCAATTTTACTTATATGTAGATGACTCTAGAATGGTGTTTTGATGGTTACCAATAGCATTATATTGTTTTAGACTTAGGAGTTTGTACGGATTTTGATTTGGAGGTCCTTAGGTTGATTTGGTGCTTTTTGGCGAAAGTAGAAAAGTTAAAGGTGTATAAGGTTTAGAGATTTGACCAGTAGTTGACTTTTTTGATATCGGGTTCGGATTTTAGTTTCAGGAGTTGGAATAGGTCCGTTGTATCATTTGGGACTTGCATGCGAAATTTGAGGTCATTTAGAATTGATTTTATATGGTTTGGCTTGTGTTTTTGAGGTTGGAAGTTTATTAGTTTTATTAGGCTTGAATTAGGGTGTGATTCATGGTATTCGTGTTGTTTGATGTGATTTGAGGCTGTAAATAAGTTGTTATCATGTATAAGACTTGCTGGTATGTTTGGATAGGGTCTCGAGGGCCCCAAGTGTAGTTCAAGTTGTTGGCGGATCACTTTTTGACTTTGAATGATGGCTGAAGTTTTGGTAGTTATGGTGCAAGCGCACCTACGAAGGATTTGGTCGCTGGTGTGAGGCTGTAGAAGCGGCCTAGTGATCGCAGATGCAGGCTAGACTGAAGCAGGGGAAGAGCACAGGTGGGAGGCTATTTCCACATCTGCGAGCCCGTAGGTGTGGCTTCAGGACCGCAGAAGCGAAGGGGTAGGCTAAAGAGGAAGTCCACAGATGTAGACATTGGGGAGCAGGTGCGCATGCGCAAATGCGCAAATGCGCAAAGGAGACCGCATAAGCGGAATGTTGCCGGAAGTTCAAGGATAATGGCTGCGATTGAAGGTTTGCAAAAGTGGATGGTCGGGCAAATGGAGGGAACCGCAGATGCGACCACTATTCTGAAGAAGCCCGAGTGCAAATGCAGTTAAGTGAGCCGCAGGTGCGGGGATCACTGGGCAATACATAAAAGCAAGGGTTTGGTATTTTTTTCTCATAGTTAGAATACTGAAACTCAGTTGGAGGCGATTTTTGAGAGACTCTTTGCTACAACTGGAGAGGTAAGTGAAATTTAATAACTTTTGGTGATAGATATTGATTACCCATTGATTATTACAAGTAGTTTTGGTGAATTAGAAGTGAAACTTGGGTTAGGCTATATTATTGGAGAGTGAGGGTGTTTTGAGGGTCGATTTGTGGACGGAATTGGAAGAAATTAGTATGGTATGACTCACAATTGAATGGGTTTTCAGAATTTCTGAAATTTATGGGGTTCCTGGATGCGGGCCTCAGATTGAATTTTTGGGTTTGACTTTGCATATTTGATTCAAGACTTTAGCTTTATAATTTGGAACTATTTTCGATGGTTTTAGTTGATAACATTAAGTTTCTTTGGCTAGATTCGAGTCGCTCGGAGGCCGATTCACATTACAAGGGCTTTTTAAAGTATTGATTTGCGCATTTTGAGGTATGTAACATATCTAAACTTTTATTTTGGGTATTTATGTAAGGCCCCATAATATTTCACCTAAAACCCAGGGTTTCATGGTGCCAAGTTGACCCCGTATTTATGTTTAGACTTTTTGGGTTGAATAGTATGTTGGGGAGTTGAAGAAATTTTTTGGAAGTACCGGGCGTTTCTGCGGTCCATTATTCGATCGCATAACTAATTTGCGGACCACAGATCTGTCGTAGACTGAAGCAAAAATCTGAGCAAATATTTGTACCATTATGCAGTATATTATGTGGCCGCATAATCATTACACGGGCCACATAACCCATCGTAGATCCAACAGAAAAAATTTCTGAGGTAAGTTTTGCGGCGCATTATGTGGATCACAGACCGGTAGCAGAATGAGGCATGAGTGCCCACTTCCGGAGGGCCATTATGCGGTCCATTTTGCGGACCGGAGAAGCATTATGCAGTCACATATGCGACCTCAATTCTGCATCGATGCTTCATTTTTCTGGTTTTATAAACCCGACCCCATTCTTATAAACCAATCTTAGGGATCAATTTAGGTGGTTCAAACTTAAATTTTAGATAGAGGAAGGTGGTCTAGAGTGAGAAAAGGAATTTCTAAGTCATTTGTTCATCAATCTTTGCTCAAGCCTTGCAGATTTCAAAAAGGTAACTCATAAGATCTTCATCCTAGAGGTAAGACTCTACTCCCAAGCCCTTAATTTCGTGATTTTACTAAAAATAGGTAATTAGAAAAGCAATTCTTGGATGTGGGAGTTGTGCATTATGCATGCATGTACTATCAAGGGTTGGGGGAAAAATATTGAGCTAAACTGGGTAGACTTTGGATTGTAGGATGGAGGAATCCACCATGGAAGGACCTTAAAATTATAATACTGTAAGGCCCCATAAAATTTCACAAAGGAATTTAATGTTTTGTGGTGCCGAAGTAGGCTTTTTGGGTTGAACCATGCGCTGGGGAGTAAAGAAAAACTTTTGGCAGAAAAAGGCATTTCTGCGGCCGACTATGCTGCTGCAGAATCACTCTGCGGACGGTAGAATGGCCGCATAGTGAACCAGTACGGGGCAAGTGTGGGGGAAGTTCTACGATACATTATACGATCACAAATCAGGTCTGTGGTGCATTATGTGACCGCAGAAGAGGTATGCGGTGCATTATTCAACCGCATAATAGGTCTGCGGACCCCAAAATGGCCGCAGACTGAAGCAGTTTTGCCAGTTCTGGAGGCCCTTTTTGCGACCCATTATGCAGGCTGCATATTGATTGTGCAGTACGATCTGTAATCGTAGACCCGGTTTCGGCAAGTTTGAGTTTTGGAAAATTTACCCGATCCCACATTATAAAAAGGCATTGGGGGTCATTTTTAAGTGCTTCTTCTGATATTTTTAGAGACAGATGAAGAGTATCTTAGAGAAATAAAGAGAAGACATAGCCATTTGTTCATCAATTCTTGCTCAAGGTTTGAAGATTTTCCCAAGGATCATGCTAGGGCTTCAAAGAGGTAAGAAGTTCTTTCCCCAAAACTTCAATTTCAAGTTTGGGGTAAAAGATGGGTTATTGGGAGTATGATTCTTGGGTGTGAGAGTATAATGTATGCATGCATGTATCAATAAGGTTTGTGGGAAGATTCTTGAGCTCAAATAAGTAAAGAATAGGTTGTGGAATGAAGGAAATCTTGTAGAAGAACCCTGTAGCAAATTTGCACACCTATTGTTTGATAAAATACTCAAATGGGCTGAAACCATGAATATCTTCCTAATTTGGGTTCAATTTTGTTATGTCTCAAAGTAGATTGGTATTGTTAGGATTTTCGGAACGTTGTAGTAATTTAAGGAAGGCTCAAATCGTGGTATGTTGGCTAAACTCTTCTCCTAGAATTGAAACCCACGGTATTCATGTAATTTATATAAGTCCTAAGTGGTTCATTATTGGCTATTCCGAATAAGTTTGTGTTGAAAGATATATGTTCAATCTGTATACTAAATGCTTTTATCATGCTATGTTATCATTTGAGAATGTGTTCAAAGTATGGTTTGTGCATTAAAGATGTTTAGACTTCAAGTCGAGTTCAATCGAAGGGTATTATGCCAAATTTTTGTGAAAAGTCTCTATGTGTCTAAGACACCTAATTACTCACATGTGTACTAAGAACCTTTATTTGAAATGCCTTGTTGTTGATAATGATGATGATGTTTGAAAGCTAAAAAGTTGACCATCAAATACTAAATACGGCCGACGTGCCAAGAATGATTTTATAATTGCTGCCACTAGTGCTAATAAAATGAAAAGATGTGAGAGAAGTACGAAATGAGGTGATTGGTATAAAAGGATGATGTCTCAAATGAGACGGTCTAGCCGATCGGGTCGTGATCGGACGTCATGCCGCACACATGGTGGCGATTGTGCTGGAAATTGTAATTGAAATTGTGATTGTGGTTGATGTCTCAAGTGAGATGGACTAGCCGATGGGGTCGTCATCGAACTCCGTGGTAAAAGTACGATGTTATTGGGATTGTGAAAGATGGCATATTGGTACTAAATTTCTCCCAACTTAAGATATGGAAATTTCTTTGAACACTATCTTGATCCTAATTTGAGGTTTCATGTTGTTGTGGCTTCAACTGATATTATGATTTTTATTGCTTGTATAATTTATCATTCTATTGAGAGGGTGTTCTGTCATTCATACTAGTACTATTCCATATGTACTAACGTCCCTTTTGCCCGGGGAGCTGCTTCTTAAATGGATCCAAGTGGTTCCACAGTAGGAGACATTGATCAGTGATGGCGGTACACCCTCTTCCAAGCTGACTTGCTGAGCCCCACTTCATTTCGGGGTCATGTATCTTTTGTTCCTTGTGTATTGCATTTGAGGTGTAGCCGGGACCCTGTTGCCGGCATTATCATAGTACTTTTCTTTATCTATTAGAGGCTCTGTACACATAGTGTGGGTTGCATATTGGTGCTGGGGAAGTCAAACAATGGTATTTTGCGTTTGAACTACTTGTTCCATTTCAGACCATGAAAATGTGTGTAATTTGGGACTTTAAAATGAAATAACTAATGGAAATAAATTGGTATCCTATTCATGGTTTCCTTATCATATAATTAACGAAAATATGTTTCTCTATATTCGTAAGTAAGTTTGGGTAGAAAGTATCTAACATGCTTGCTTTAGCAGGTTCATTCGGTTGAGCGCCAACGCAAACCCCGAGTTCGGGGTGTGACAAACTTGGTATCAGAGCCTAAGGTATTAAAGTGTCCTACGATGTCTTTGAGCCGTGTCTAGTAGAGTCCTTATCGGTGTGCTGTTGACCATATCTATAATTAGGATGCTACCTGGGCATTTAGGAATAACACCCTTCTTTCATGTTCTTGATCGTGCGATAAAGCTAATTGTAAGATTGTTCCTCCTTTGACTCATGCGTTGCTCTAATTTTCAGTACATGGCGCCTAAGAGGAATGCAAGAACTGGCTAAAAAGCTAATGTCAACCCCGGAGTGGCAGTGAATTCTATATTTGATGATGGGGGTGAGCACCCGAGGGGTGAGGATATCCCTCTAGTTATGACACTGCCTGATTCTACTACAACTGATCAGACCGCACCTGTCCCTACACCTTCTGAGGGTGCAATAGTACCTCCAACCGATATTCCAGTTCAAACTCCAGCTCAAGCTTCTGATTCCAGTGTTTCTGATAGGGATCCTAGGGGAGCCATACAAATGTTTGCTTAGATAGTGGCCTCCCAGGCCCAGAGATCAAATATTGCACCCACTCCTTCCAGTTAGCCATGGGATTCTTCTAGTTCCAGGGTGAACTGGTTTCTCTAGTTGGATCCTCCAGTGTTCACAGGTACTAACCCAGAGGAGGACTCCCAGGACTTCATTTAAGAGATGCACAAGACTCTTCGAGTTATGCGTGCTACTGAGACAGCAGTAGAGGGGTTGGCCTCCTACTGCCTGAAAGAGGTGGCATATTCTTTGTTTGAGCTATGGGAGGAGTCTCATGAGGAGGGGAGCCCTCCGGTGAGGAGCCCGTGCAGCTGAGTTTGAGAGCTTGAGGCAAGGTAGCCTAAGTGTGTAGGAGTACAATATGAGATTCACGCACCTGTGCAGGTATGTTATTTACATGTTGCCCACTATGGAGGCTAGAGCGTGCCGGTTAGTGTAGGGCCGCCGCTACAACTGCCTTGAATTCTAATATGGACTGTGGGAAGATGGTGACATTCGATTAAGCCACATAGACCCGCAAATTGAGGAACAAAATTGAGCGAGACAGTAGCAATAAGGCCTGGTCTGTGGGAAACTTTAGTGGTTCTTCTGGTGTTGGTAGATCAACATTTAGGGGGGATGTCATCAGGGCTCTGAGTCCTTTGCTCAGTCTTAGGCTACTGCACCACCATCAAGGCCCGGTCAGCAGCAGTGGAGTCGTTCAGGCCTAGTCAGGGCAACAAAGGCTCCTACCAACAAGGTTGGCATGGTGGTAGATTCCAGCAGCAATGGAGGACCCCATACCCTAGGTGTGGAAAGATGCACTTAAGAATATGCTACATGGACTTACCTATATGCTACTAGTGCGGATTGAGGGGTCACATTCACAGAGAATGTCGTTCATCCCCCCAGGGTGCGGGCAAGGGCACAACACAACCAGCCAGTTATGCAACTACTACATCTGCAGCACCTCCTCCAGCTCGAGGCACTCCAACACCCACAGGTTGTGGAGGAGCTAGGGGTGGAGCATAGAGTTCGGGAGGATCCAGCCATTTCTATGCTATGAGGGGTCACTAGAATTCAAAGGCTTCTCCAGATATTGTCACAGCTATATTGACTGTCCAGTCTCATGATGTGCATGCTCTTATTGATCCCGGTTCCACTATGTCATATGCCACTCCCTATGTTTCTATGGAATTTGGGATAGAACCGAAACAGCTTCAGAGCCGTTCTTTGTATCTACTCCGATTGGTGAATCTATTTTGGCCGTGCGAGTTTAAATGGATTGTGTTGTCACGGTGCATAGTCAGGACACCATGCAAGATCTCGTTTAATTGATGATGATTGACTTTTATGTAATAATGAGGATAGATTAGCTTTATTCATGTTTCGCGAATCATGATTGTCGAACCAGAACCGTTAGGCTTGAATTTCCAAATGAGTCAGTGATTGAATGGAAGGGGGATTATGTGGTGCCGAATGGTAGGTTTATTTATTACCTTAAGGCCATGAAGATGACAAACAAGGGGTGTATCGACCATTTGGTCCGTGTTACGGACACCGACGCTAGGGCACCTATTCTTGAGTATGTGCCTATTGTGAATGAATATCCGGGAGTCTTTTCGGATGAGCGGATTGATGTGATGCCAGGCACGCAGCCTATATCTATTCCACCCTATAGAATGGCACTGAAAAACTTGAAGGAACTAAAGGAGTAGTTGAAGGACTTGTTAGAAAACGGTTTCATTCGGCCGAGTGCATCTTCTTGGGGCGCACCGATCTTTTTTGTAAGGAAGAAATATGGGTCACTAAGAATGTGTATTGACTATCGCTAGCTTAACAAGGTCTCGATCAATAAGAAGTGCCCACTGCCAAGGATAGATGACTTGTTTGATCAGTTGCATCGTGCTAGGTACTTTTCCAAGATTGATTTAAAATCCGGATATCACCGATTGAAGATCAAGGAGCGAGATATTCCGAAAATAGGTTTTAGAACCCGGTACGGGCACTTATGAATTTTTGGTAACGTCTTTTAGGCTATTAAATCTCCCAGCAACTTTCATGGATCTTATGAACCGAGTTTTCAAGCCATTTCTCGACTCTTTTGTGATAGTGTTTATTGACTATATCCTTGTATATTCCTGCTGAATTTTTGTTTGAATCTGTCACATTCTTGGGTCATGTCGTCTCTAATGAAGGAATTAAGGTTGATCCTCAGAAGATTGCAGCTGTGAAGAATTTCCTGAGGCCTACAACTCCAACAGAGATTTGCAGTTTCTTAGGCTTGGCTGGGTATTATGGAAAGTGGAGGGGTTTTTAACTCTTGCCTCTCTGTTAACTAAATTGGTGTAGGAGGCGATTGAGTTCCAATGGTCCGATAAAAAGGAGATTCAAGGAGTTGAAAGGAAGATTGACAACGACACTGGTGTTGAACCTACCAGAGGGTACATGTGGATTTGTGGTATATTGTGATGCTTCAAGAATCAGGCTTGGGTGTGTATTAATGCAACATGTCAAGGTGATCGCTTATTCTTCTAGGCAACTCAAAAATAATGAGAAGAACTATCTGACACATGACTTAGAACTTGCGGTGCTGGTATTTGCATTGAAAACTTGGCGTCCTTATTTATATGGGGTCCATGTGGATATATTCACGGACCATAAGAGCCTTCAATATATTTTCAAGCAGAAGAAATTGAATCTGAGACAGAGAAGATGGCTTGAATTACTTAAGGATTACGACATCGATATTCTGTATCATCCAGGGAAGGCTAATATTGTGGCGGATGCTTTTAGCCGGAAATATATTGGTAGCTTAGCACACTAGGAGGCATATCAAAAACCATTGGCCAAGGAAGTTCATTGGTTGGCTTGTTTGGGAGTTCGTCTTGCGGATTCTAGTGAGGGAGGAGTGATTGTGCAAAATAGAGCTGAATCATCACTATTTGTGGAAGTCAAGGAGAAGCAATACAATGATCCATTGTTGGCACAATTGAAAGAGGGGATTCATTAACATAAGACCATGGCCTTTTCTCTTGACATGGATGATGGTACACTAAGGTACCAAGGGCGACTATGTGTTCCAAATGTAGATGGTCTCCGGGATAGAATCATGGCCGAGGCTCACATTTCTTGGTATTCTGTGCACCCAGGTTCTAGAAAAATTTATCATGACTTAAGGAAGTCTATTTGTGGAATGATATGAAGAGGAATGCCGTGGACTTTGTGGCGAGATGTCCAAATTGTCAGCAAGTGAAGGCCGGACACCAAAGGCCCAGTGGGTTAGCACAAAACATAGAAATTCCAATGTTGAAGTGGGAAATGATTAATATGGACTTTGTGGTAGGACTACCTCGCACTCCTCGTAAGTTTGAGTCAATTTGGGTGATTGTGGATTGACTCAGGAAATCAGTACACTTCTTGCCAGTTAAGGCCACCAACACAGCGGAACAATATGCTCAGTTGTATATCAAAGAAATAGTAAGGTTGCAAGGCACCCTAGTTTCTATCATTTCTCATCGGGGGGCACAGTTCACAGCAACTTTTTGGAAGAAATTTCAGCAAGTCTTGGGTGCTTAGGTGAATCTTAGTACAACCTTTCACCCGCAGACTGATAGGCAGGCAGAGCAGACTATTCAGACGCTTAAGGATATGTTGCGCGCTTGTGTTTTAGATTTCAAAGGTAGCTGGGATGATTATTTGCCACTCATAGAATTTGCCTACAATAATAGTTATCATGCTAGCATTCAGATGGCACCGTTGGAGGCTTTATATGGTAGGAGATATATATCTCCCATTGGGTTGTTGAAGATCGGGGAAGTAGAGTTGATAGTGCCTGACCTCGTGCATCGGGCGATGGAAAAAGTTAAAATCTTAAAGGAGTGGTTGAAGACTGCTCAGAGTCGTTAAAACTCATATTCGGATGTTCGTCGTAGGGATTTAGAGTTCAAAGAAGATGATTGGGTATTCTTGAAAGTTTCCCTCGCGAAGGGTGTAATGCGATTTGGTAAGAAAGGAAAATTTAGTCCTAGGTATGTCGGACCATACAGAATCATTCAGAGGCTCGGTGAGGTGGCGCACAAGCTTGAGCTACCACCTGAGATGTCATTAGTGCACCAAGTGTTTCATGTGTCTATGTTGAAGAAAGTAGTTGGAGATCCGACAGTCATTGTTCCGGTTGAGACTATTGAGGTTTATGAGTAACTGACTTATGAAGAGATTCCAGTTTCTATTATTCATCGGCAAGTCTGAAAGTTGAGAAATAAAGAAATTGCCTATGTGAAAGTGTTATGGCGAAACTAGTAGCTGGAAGAGGCCACCTAGGAGGTCGAAAAGAAAATGAAGAAGATGTATTCTTATTTGTTTGAATAGCCATGTATTTTTTAAGTAATGCTAAGAGTTACCTTCTGTGATTTATGTATCATTTGTACAGTTGATGTTAAGGGTGATCCTTTTTTGGTAATATATTGCTTATGAGATTACCATTGGTGTTGTTTTTATGTTATACTGCGTCAAATTTTTTTGAAATTTAGGGAGTTAGTTAAAAATTTGGAACTGTTGGTGTGTGTTATAGCAGCTAAGTCACATTGAATGCTAATGATGGATTTTGACCCTAATTCGAGGGCAAATGATCCTAAGTGGGGGAGAATGTAAGTTCCCACAAAATTTCGCGAAGGAATTTAAGGTTTCATGGTGCCGAAGTAGGCTTTTTGGGTTGAGCAATGTACTGGGGAGTAAAGGAAATTTTCTGGCAAAACAAGGCTATGAAGCCGCAGAATCACTATGCGGACCGCAAAATGGCCGCAGAGTGAAGCAATGCTAGGCAAGTGTGGGGGAAGGTCTGCGGTACATTATGCGACCGCAGACCAGGAATGCGGTGCATTATGCAACCGCAGAACAGGTCTGCAGACCGCATAACGGCCATAGACTTAAGAAGTGTTGCCCGGTTCCGGAGGGCCTTTTTACAACACATTATGTCGGCCGCATATTGATTGTGCGGTACGGTCTGGTATCACAGACCCAGTTTCAGCAAGTTTAAGTTTCAGAAATTTTATCGGATCCCATTTTTATAAAGAGGCATTGGGGGTCATTTTAAGGTGCGTCATCTGATATTTTTAGAGCGAGGTGAGAGTATATTACAGAGAGAAAAAGAAGACCTAGCCATTTGTTCAATAATTCTTTCTCATGGCTTGAAAATGTCACAAGGATCTTGTTGGGGCTTCAAAGAGGTAAGAATTTCTTTCCCCAATAGTTCGATTTCGAGTTTGGGGTAAAAGATGGGTGATTGGAAGTATGATTCTTGGGTGTGAGAGTATTATTTATACATCCATGTACCTATAAGGTTTTTGGGAAGATTCTTTAGCTCAAATAAGTAAAGATTGGGTTGTGGAATGAAGGAAATCTTGTAGAAGAACCTTGTAGCAAATTTGCACACCTGTTGTTTGGTAAAATACTCAAATGGGATGAAACCTTGAATATCTTCCTAATTTCTGTCCAATTTTGTTATGTCTCATAATAGATTTGGATTGCTAGGATTTTTGGAACGTTGTAGTAATTTAAGGAAAGCTCAAATCGAGGTATGTTGGCTAAACCCCTCTCCTAGAATTGAAACCCACTGTATTCATGTAATTGATGTAAGTCCCGAGTGGTTCACTATAAAATTGGCTATTCTGAATAATTTTGTATTGAAAGATATATGTTCAATATGTATACCAAATGCTTTTATCATGCTATGTTATCCTTTGAGAATGTGTTCAAAGTGTGGTTTGTGCATTAAAGATATTTCGACTTCAAGTCGAGTTCAAACGAAGGGTATTATGCCAAATTTTTGTGAAAAGTCTCTATGTGTCAAAGACACCTAATAGCTCACATGTGTACTAAGAACCTTGATTTGAAATGCCTTGAAAGCTAAAAAGGTGAGCATCAAATACTAAATATGGCCGGCGTGCCAAGATGATTTTTATAATTGCGGCCACCAGTGCCAATGAAATGAAAAGATGTGAAAGAAGCACGAAATGAGGTGATTGGTAGAAAAGGATGATGTCTCGAATGAGAGGGCTCAACCCTGGACAGGCGGTGGAAACTACCAAGCTAGAGTACGGTAGGGGCAGAGGGAATTTCTGGGGGCCTAGCCGATCGGGTCGTGATCGGATGTCATGCCGCACACATGGTGGTGATTGTGCTGCAAATTGTAATTCAAATTGTGATTGTGGTTGATCTCTCAAATGAGACGGCATAGTCGATCGGGTCGTGGTTGGACCCCGTGCTAATAGTACAGTGGTATTAGGTTTGTGAACGGTGGCATATTGGTACTAAAGATCTCCCAACCTATGATTTGGAGATTTCTTTGAACATTGCCTTGATCCTAAATTGAGGTTTGATGTTGTTGTGGCTTCCACTGATATTATGATTGTTCTTGCTTGTATTATTTATCATTCTGTTGAGAGGGTGTTTTGTCATTCATACTAGTACTATTCAATATGTACTGACGTCCCTTTTGCCCGGGGCCTTGTATCATCAATGGATGCAGGTGGTTCCACAGTAGGAGACATTGATCAGTGATAGTTGTACACCCTCTTTCCAGTTGACTCGGTGAGCCCCACTTCATTTCGAGGTCATGTATCTTTTGTTTCTTATGTATTATATTTGAGGTATAGCTGGGGCCTTGTTGCTAGCATTATCATAGTACTCTTCTGCATCTATTAGAGGCTCCGTAGACACAATATGGGTTGTATATTTGTGCTGGGGAAGTCAAACAATGTTATGCTGTATTTGAATTACTTCTTCCATTTCAGACAATGAAAATGTGTGTAATTTGAGACTTTAAAATGAAGTAATTAATTGAAATGAATTGGTATCGTATACATGGTCTCCTTATAGTATAATTAATGAAAATATATATGCTCTGTATTCATAAGTGAGTTTGGGTAGAAAGTACCTAACAGGCTTGCTTGGCCGGGTTCACTCGATTGAGCGCCGGTCACGCTCCCCAAGTTCGAGGCGTGACAAATACCCACCTAGTGTTTTATAAAATGCTCAAATGAGCCAGAACCGTAATCTGTCTCCTAATTTATGTTCAATATTGCTATATTTCTAAATAGATGGAAGTGGCTATGAATTCCAGAATAGTGGAGTAATTTAAAAGGCTCAAGGCGAGATATGTTGGATAAACACATCTCTTAGAATCGAACCCCACAATATCCTTGTAAGTCCAGCGTTGTTCATTATGAATTGATTATTCCGGATGAGCCTTGTGTCGAAAGATATATGTTCAATATGTATTCCAATGTTCTTGTCATGTTATATTCTATTTGAAATTATGCTCGAAGCATGGGTTGCATATCCAAATGTTATATCTTTAAGTCGTGATTCAAATAAGGGCTATTATGTCAAATTGTGTAAGAAATCTGAATGTGTTAATGTTATTATCTGCCTAATATGTGGACCTAAAGTCTTGAATAGAAATGCTCTGTTGTTGATTATCCGTGATAAGGTTTGAAAGTGAAAGAGATGAATATGAAGCATGAAATTTGGCCAACGTGCCAAGAGTGACGTTTGTTATGGCCATCGGTGCCAATGAATTGAATGATATATATAAAAGATAATGAGATGAGTTGTCAACCCATTTAATAAATAAACACCCTGGGAGTATCGTTGGTCACCGAGGAAGGGTAGGTTGAAATAACCTAACCCTGAAACTACACATACCGGTGTAGGAGTGAATTTTGATTGTACCCCTTTACTGGGATGAGAATGATGTGAAGAGAATGTTCCCATTTATTGGGATGAGATGATTGCTATAAAAGGGTGATGTCGATCCACACAACAATGTGGTGAGACAGCCTAGTCAGTCGGGTCGTGATCGGACGCCATGCCGCACACATGGTGGTGATTGTGCTTAAAGTTGTGATTGAGATATTGATTGAAATCATGATCCTACTTATGACTATGGTTGATGTCTTTGGCTGGACGGCCTAGCCGATCAGCCCATGATCGGACTCCGTGCAAAAATCACGATGGTATATCGGTGCTAAGATCTCCTAAACCTAAAATAATGGAAATTTGCTTGACACTTATCCTGCTCCTAATTTGATGTTTTAATAGTGTCTGAGGCTTCCATTGATTTATGATTGTCCTTCCTTGTGTTATCTTTCGTTCTAACGAGAGGGTGTTTAGTCTTACATACTAGTACTATTCCTATACTAATGTCCCTTTTTCCGGGGGCGCTGCATCTTTAATGGATGCAGGTGGTTCTGCAGCAGATGGCATTGATCATTGATAGCAGTAAACCCTCTTCTCAGCATATTTGGTGAGCCCCACTTCATTCGGGGTCGTGTATCTTTTGTCCCACGTGTATTATGTTTTGAGGTATAGCCAGGGTCTTGTTGCCAGAATTATCATAGAATTTTTATCCGCAGAGGCTCCGTAGACATAGTGTGGGTTGTATATGGGTGTTGGGAAAGTCAAACTAGCCTTGTTATATTTGAATCACTTGTTGCACTTTAACTAAGATTGTGTATGTATTTTGAGAATGTAAGATGAAGTAACTAATAGTAATGGAATTGGCAGTCTTCATGTGTAACAGCCCAGGCCACCGCTTGTAGAAATTGTCCTCTTTGGAGCCTTCGCCCCTCACGGTTTTAAAACGCATCTACAAGGGAGAGGTACCCAAGCCCTTATAAGGCACTATTCATTCTCCTCTCCAACCGATGTGGGATTCGCCTATACCAATGTGGGATTTGCCTAAGGCAAGCCATTTAGGCTCACCCCCCTTAGGACTCAGCGTCCTCGCTGAGGTTTGCCCCACCACTGGGTTTTCCCCACCACCAGCCCGGAACCGGCTCTGATACCAACTGTAACGGCCCAGGCCACCGCTTGTAGAAATTGTCCGCTTTGGAGCCTTCGCCCCTCACGGTTTTAAAAAGGCGTCTACAAGGGAGAGGTATCCAAGCCCTTATAAGGCACTCTTCATTCTCCTCTCCAACAGATGTAGGATTCGCCTATACCAATGTGGGATTTGCCTAAGGCAAGCCTTTTAGGCACCTAAAAGGCTTGCCTTAGGCAAATCCCACATTGGTATAGGCGAATCCCACATCTTTTGGAGAGGAGAACGAAGAGTGCCTTATAAAGGCTTGGATACCTCTGCCTTGTAGACGCGTTATAAAACCGTGAGGGGCGAAGGCTCCAAAGCGGACAATTTCTATAAGCGGTGGCCAGTGCTGTTACAGTTGGTATCAGAGCCGGTGCCGGGCCGGTGGTGGGGCAAACCCAATGGTGGGGCAAACCTCAGCGAGGACGCTGAGTCCCAAGGGGGGTGAGCCTAAAAGGCTTGCCTTAGGCAAATCCCACATTGGTATAGGCGAATCCCACATCGGTTGGAGAGGAGAACGAAGAGTGCCTTATAAGGGCTTGGATACCTCTCCCTTGTAGACGCGTTTTAAAACCGTGAGGGGCGAAGGCTCCAAAGCGGACAATTTCTACAAGCGGTTGCCTGGGCTGTTACATCATGGAATCCACTTAATGTTTAATTAATAATACGTATCTTCTCTTTATTCATGGGAGAGTGGGATAGAAGGTATCGTAAAGGCTTGATGGACCGGTGTATCTCGATTGAGCGCCGGTCGTGCTGGATAATGTTGAGGCATGACAATTTAACTCTGGGAATTATATTACATGAGAGGTATTGGGGTGAGGTATGCGCTAGCTGACGCTCGTGTGTGCGTGCACCGAAGTATTCATGACTAGTGGTGGCTTTTAGGCTATTATGGGATTGTTTTGCTATTATGCCTTGTTATATCCGTTTCTAAAGCTGTATGATCATTTGAGTTCTGATTCATGTTAGAAATTATGTCTAGGCTATGAGCTACTTGTTTAAGACTTGATAGGGCTATTCTTGCCATTTTTGAACTATTTTCCTTAATTGTACACATACATTCAGTCATGACGCCATATTCGTGTATGATATCTCCGTCTCAGTACGTTCTTATTTGGTTACTCACATGTTGTTGATGCATCATATGTGTAACACTGTTGAAATTGAATATTGTGAGATGTAGTTAAACAGAGGCTTGACTAGTTGATGACTAAGCTTGGGCCATAGAACCGATTTGGTATTGATTTTGAGGTGACGCGTGCGCATGGCTCATATTGGGCTAAATGTTACTGCTTTGGGGTGACATGTGCATCAGGCCTCACTATTGGGCAATGTTATTATGATCAACACTTGGGTAGGATCCGCCCCTCCGGAGTCTGACATACCAACAGTGGGCGCAAGCACAGTGTTTTATATATGTGCTTGGTGATGGGCAGTTATGCCAAGCACCCGTACAGTGCTAAGTATTGTTGTTTGGTTATCCTTAATGGTTTCACTGTGATATTGTTAATTTGACATATATATTTGACATGTAGGCAGAAGGATGTACCTTCATCATGCTAATTGGTAAATGAAATGTCTTATCCGTGTTGGGCTTAAACTGTTATACTTTGAAAGCATGCCTAAATTCCTGAAATGTGAACAAGCTGAACATAATATCATTGAGTTACATGCTTCTACTATTTTCGTTATATTTTGAACTGTTACTGGTTATTGATATTTGTCTCTAAAATTTTGTTTCTGAGCTCGTCAGTACTTTCAACCCAAGGTTAATTTTGTTACTTATTGAATAAATGGGGTAGGTTGTACTCATACCATTCTTTGCACTTCGTGTGCAGATCTAGGTACTTCCGGATGTGGTGATCTCTAGTGTTCTGTTGCTACCAATGTTTGGGAGACTATGAGTTAGCTGCTATGTCATCCGCAGACCTTGAAGTTCTATTTCATTATTTGTATTATTACTATTCTACTATTCAAATTATTGTGTTAAGGATTTTGTCTTGTATTTTTATACTTAGTAGTGCTCATGTACTCATTGATAACAGATCATTAGGATGGTTGTAGCAGCATTGTTGTCGTTTTCATCACATATTTCACTATATCTCTGCTGTTGAGTTTACTAAACCGTGTTTGTCCAAATTCGTTGTTATTGTGTGACTGTTGGCCTGCCTACCACGTAGTGTTAGGGGCCGTCGTGGCTCCGTTGGGACTTGGGTCGTGACAAGTCTGTATAAGAGCACTAGGTTGCATAGGTCTCACGAGTTGTGAGCAACTTTAGTAAAGTTTTGCAGATCGGTAAGAAGATGTCTGTACTTATCTTCGAAAGGCTACCGAACTGTTAGGAAAAACTTCAATTTTTAATTATTGTCGTGCAGATTTGCTATTTCAGAAATCTGAACCTTGAATCTTCTATTCTCTCACAGATGCTGAGGACACGGGCGACCAGATCGGATAGACGGCCGGCAGTACCACCAGTTAGGGTCACGAGAGGCCAGGGCTGCGGTAGAGGCCGAGATGGGGCTTGCACTACAACTGGAGCAGGACCAGTGGAGCTAGCAATTGCTTTGGTGCAGGAGCAGGTGCCTAATACTGTGGAGCCGGTGGGACAAGCTTTGACACCGACGGTGTTGACGACCACATTTGATCCTTTCTTTTAAAATTAAATTATTTATACTTAATGATTTGCAATAGATGTGTTGAAAGTATTTTCTAATCAATAACACTTATTTTATACAAATATAACATAAATAGGTATCTAATAGTCTTAAATTAAAAATTCAGTATTAAATGTTTGTAAAACATATTGCCCTTTCTATTTTTGATATAATTAAAATCACCTCTATACTTTGAAAAACATGTTTTACAATTAATTTAAAGAGTTAACATTTGATTTATAATTATTTTGATTATCGTTTGAATTAACCGAAATTAGTTTTTATAATATAGAAATAAAGTGTTTTTATAAATAATTAGTTGATTACAGAAATTTCTAGTGTATTTGATGATTATATCTTCTATCACATTTAATTAGAATTGATGAAGTTAATTAATCCAAATTTAAAGGGTTTAAAAGATCAAAAGGCCACAATTTCAAATGATCAATTAAAAACAATGTGGCTATTTATCATATTAATTTTAGCCCAAACATTCGCTCAATCTCTCATCTGACCCAATCCAAACAACCTCACCAATCCACGTTGGGGATCCACCCGTAACTCCACGAACCAATCAAATCGTGGCACGTCACCTTCTAATCCCACTCAAAAAACAAACACAAACGATCTACGCTGCCGATCCAAACCATCGACGGTCTATATTCATTCCTATATTTTCTTTTATTTATATACTCCCATCAGATATTATCACAGTCGTTGGATCACTGTGCCTAAAATCGTATACGCGGTCAATCAAGTAATAAAGAGTGAGCAGAGTATCGTTCCCACGAGGAATTATGATCAATTACCAACTAAATTCAAGCAATTTCTAACTTATCGAGTAAAGAACAAGTTCAAGGTGGTTTTTGATTAATTGATACTACTATCTAAAGCTGCGAGATAAAGAAGAGGTAATTAACAAGCACACTTAGCACGAAGAATTTAATTCGATGAGAATAATATTCCAGGGTTATGGCTGGTTAACAATCCTGTTGAATTTTTCAATCGACTCGACTTATTATTTTATATGGGTTATTAACCTGTAAGGATAATAATACTCATAGAAATTTGACAACTTCTACTCGCCTATCCAATTTATTCTAAACCCCATATTTATATGAGATTAGAGATAAAAAGAATGCATTAACAACTTCTTGCACAATTGGCTAAGCACGGCGAATAGGTATATTTCCATCCGTATTCGCAAATAAATTCCCCTATGACTAGGTTCCGGATCGCGCTCTATTCACTCCTATTGCAATCAACAATTACCTCTTTCAAGTTCAACTCAATATTCATATATAGTATTTTGACTGTTAGATAGGCAGTAAAATTATTAAGCTCAAGATATGAATAAACAACCCAATATGATAAATTAACTCGTCAAATCAATATTCGAATATCAACATTCATGTACAACCATAACCCAGAAGGAGTGGGTTTAGCCACGCATAGTCATGGTATCAATATCAAATAATTCCCAATAATACATACAAATCAATAAAAGAAGTGGAAACGTACAATGCACCAACTGCAATACTCAAATGCAGACCAGACTTCTTATCAACAACAGGTGAAACATGTCCAAAGCAACAGCAGCACCATAAGACAATATCCACTACTCACCTTTCTATCACAAGAAAGGATACACTCTTGGGATCAGTTTACTGCTGAAGAAGCAATGCATGGTATCAGCATTTCTAATGCACATTCCGTTTCCTCTGTGGTATGTAGACTGGACCCCAATGACTTTGTGCAACTCCAGCAACTACACAATTGCAAGCAACAAGTAAAGCTCACCAACAACAGTCACACTTCTCAGAACTACAGCACCAGAAAAGGAAGAAAAATCATCAAAACCATCAATGTCGATCCAGAAGATGCTACCACTGATTTTAATAAATCTCTCAACGCTGCAGATAGCTTGGAGGGGTCCAAATCATTGCTGCAATTGCAATGTGTGGTATTAGCACCCCTAGTGCTCAATATGTTGCAAAATCATCATGGACCTCCCCTGCTACCATATATCACAGGAACTCACTCAACACACAGCTACACAGGAGCAGAAACATAAACAGGCAAACACCAAGCAACCAGCAGCTACACGACATAGCAATACTTTCAACAAATAGCCAACAGAAGAAACACACTCAAGCAAATACAGATGATCACATATAGCCAAGGCATCAAAATCAGTACACAAATCCAGACCAACTAACACACCAAGAACATAAGACACTTTTTCAAAGCACCAACAGCTCCAACAATCAGAGGAAATAGAACAAGAAGGACTATATCACCATCAATGCCACCACTGATCTTCATACACCTCACAACACTGCAGACAATTTGGTTTGGTCCATATCATTGCTGCAGTTGCAATGTGTGGTATTAGCACTCTTAGTGCTCAATCTGTTGCAACTACAGCAATCATTATGGATCTTCCCATTTCTCATACTTCATAGAAATCCAGCCAACACACAGCCGCACAGGAACAGTAACATACACTGGCAAAAACCAACAGAAGCACAGCCAACACACTACAAACAGAAGCAGCTCAGTGTGTTCAGTTGATATGACCTCCTATGTTTGTTGGCAGTTCTGTCTTCCTGTGGTTTAGCCATTAGGTGATCTCTAAATTACAAAACCTGAAACAGCAAGCCCATCAGTCAGCAGCAGCTCCAGCACTCAGCTCACATCAACTCCAGAATCAACAGCAACAGCCAGAAAAATGCCCAGCCAACAACACTAACAACAATGCAGCCCAGTCACATGACATATTCAGATAGTCATCTTCAACTTGGCTTTCCTTGTCCACAAGGCCAGTGAAAAATTAAAGATAGCTCGTGTTTTTTTGTCACACTTTTGTAGTATCTCGACACCACAGATAGATATTAGATGTATATAGAAGGGAGCAGAACTCTCATCAACATAGTAGAAATAGGAATATATGCACTTTTTTATATAGCTGACCTACATAAATTTTACATAGTTTTTCTACATACGATTGTCTATTGCTATAAAATAGATAATCGTTCCATCACCATAGGTCTAACTCCTTAATACTATCTAGGCACAACTAACTATCATCTTAGACTGACTAAGAGCACATGTTTTTACTTTTGGGAGGTAAGGTTTATATCCCCCTCCACTTTTGTATTTTGCTCCTATTAATAAAATCTTATATTTAGCCAATAAATAAATAAATAAAATAATAAAAGAATGAAAAAGTAATAACTCAAGTCAAATTCCATGGTTTCCAAACTCTGTGATGGCTTTTCTCCGCTTCCAAGTATGTTAGATGACCTAAAAGAGGCATTTGTGCCTTATATATTGCGTACAAAAGTCGTGGGCCAAAGTTTTCCTTTTCCCATTCCGTCTCAGCTTCAGGTATTGAAATTAGGGTTGATGATTCACGTCCGCCTCAGCTTCAACTTCTCAGCATCGTATGGTGGTGTGGATGCTTCGCATCCACCCTTTATTCCTTAATCTCTGTTGTGCCTAGGTGCAATTGCTAAGGCGGATACCTTATCCCGACTTCACTGCTAAGGGTATACCGAACACAATATTTCCTATCTCACCTCTTCTCCTATAGCTGGAGCACCTTTTCTTCATATTTTTACACTCCAAACACCCTAAATCATCACACACAACTCAATTAGTCATATAACTAATAATTAACACATGTTGGGCATTTTTAATACCAAATAGCACCAAAATGTAGTTAAAACGTGGTAAAGTAACATTATACATCTAAAAATGTGCCCAAAATCACCACCCCACACTTAAACCTTTGTTCATCCTCGAGCAAAGTAAAATCAACCTATATGGTTCGAACAAAATCAAGTTTATCGCTATTAAGCCACACATTTCAATTAAGCTCAAGCACCCATGACTTTGGTTGATACCAGCAATTAGCCCTTTGCATATGCATTTTGGACTTTCCTGCCCATATTAAAATCATGCCTAGCACGTTATTGAAGAGTTCAAACCAATCAAATAACAAATTCGGGACATCTCAACCTCAGAAACTGGCTCCATAGCATAACAACTTTCAGGCCAACTTACTCACTCTGACTTAAGAGCTTAATAAAGTCATCTATCCATCACGAAATAGGTTCTCTCACAACAAATCAAGGAGAGATAGTCCACACAGTCAAGTAAAAGTCGAATGTAATTTAAGGACTTCAAACAATAGAGAAAATCACTCACTTTCTCAAAGAATTTCATATGCGTACAAAAGGTACCACATGCTTGCCCATTATCTAAATCTCTACTAATGTAGGCTTGCTCAATATAAGATCAATTAGGTCTTTATCTTGGTTGTAACGTGGGCTAAGGGACGATATGATATAATTAGGAATAGTGGTTTATCCTCCTAAGCACTTTGACACATCACATAATAAACTCTAAGCACACTTCTTCAATCCACTTCAATTTCACAAACAAGATCACTCCCCAAAATTATTCCCCCTTTCTTTAAGCACTACTTCAATTTATACCCACTAACAAGAACAAGACAACAATTTATTCATCTCTATTCTTCCTTCTTCTTTTTTTCATTTTCTGCTAGTGGTGTATTATTTTACAAAACAAGTGCACCTTTCACCCTTTCATTGGTTCCACTCAAAAGACACCTGTCACGACCCGGATTTCCCACCCTCAGGCGTCGTGATGGCGCCTACAAGTGAAAGCTAGGCAAGCTAGTCAATCAGGCTAATTACCACGTTTCTATTTACGAATTCATTACATCACAAATGCATCAACTGAAAAGTAGCAATTCAACAAGCGAAATAAACACCAAGTTAGTAATTTACACAACTATCGCCAATAAACTATCCACAACGGTCTACCCAAGATCTAGTGTCACAGTTTCACAGACTACTTAAGAGTACTACAAACAGGGTCTGAAGAATATAACAAAATGCTGTTTCTGGACTACATAGAAGAAACAGGTACAAGAAATAGACAGGGGACTCCAAGATCTGCTGACGTCCGCAGAACTACCTTGGGTCGCCTGGAAATCAGAGGCTGGAAGCTTCCTACTGTTCGTAGCCTGCAGCACTGAGATCTGCACAAAAGAGTGCAGAGTGTAGTATCAGCACAACCGACCTCATGTGCTGTAAGTGCCTGGCGTAACCCCGGCGAGGTAGTGACGAGGCTAGGACAAGACTCCAGATAAACCTGTGCAATCTTAAGCATATATGTATCCACAGCAGAAGATTAAATACATAAACAATTTAAACGGGGAAAAGGAAAACATACATCGGAATAGCAGACAAATAAAACAAAAGGGATCATCAAAGAGTAAGAAGGAAAACTGCAATTCAGCTTTTAACACAAACGAAATGAAATACAATCCACCCTTTTTCCTCCAATAACCTCTTGTTACAGGCGTACAACCCGTTCCCACTTACAGTAACCTCTTGTGGCAGGCGTGCCACCCGCACCCACATACATCACATCTCGTGGCAGGCATGCCACCCGCTCCCACTTACAATATATATTGTGGTAGGTGTACCACCCGCTCCCACTTTCATAATATCTTGTGGAAGGCGTGCCACCCGCTCCCACTTACAATATATACTGTGGTAGGCATACCACCCGCTCCCACTTTCATAATATCTCGTGGCAGGCGTGCCACCCGCTCCCACTTTCATCATCACAACAATCACAAGAAATCCCAACAAGGGAACAAATCAACAGAACAACTTCCCAGCAAGGGAACAAATAACAACAAAACAATTATCCTGGCCAGGGGGAATTCAGCTACAATCAAACCAAACTTGACTCCTACTTAGCTCAATCAATGTCAGTACTCAATAATAGTCAAAATCCTACAACTAACCTCCCAACCCAATTATCATTTCATTAACTCTAGACACGACTTTACTAATGTGACACTGGACCCTTTAAACTTCTATCGAACCCCTAAGACACTACCCGCAAATTTGACACTGGACCCTTTTGACTCCTAACAATTCTTACTCAACTAGTCTAGTCAACCATCAACTTTATGCCGAATAGAAGAAGGCTAGAACCGTAACCAAGGGAACAACTAAAAATGAAGAAGCCTCGTGGTAGGCGTACCACCCGCCCTCAATTCACAATATCTCGTGGCAGGCGTGCCACCCGCTCCAACATGCAACACATCATACCAAGTCAAGGATAATATTCAACAACTCGAAACAATAGTCAGACAACGATTATCCATATATGACCCACGGTCATGCGTGACACCAACATATAGACACTCGTCACCATGCCTATACGTTGTTCTCAACGAGCAGCAATTTAACAAATAAGACACGATTTCTAATCCCTCGAGCTAAGGTTAGAACAAACACTTACCTTTTCAATAACTTCCTAGACTTCCAACAATTCTTCGAGCCCAACCTTTTATGGATGCTCACGAACTTCAGGTGGACACAATCGAGGCTAACGAGCTACAACTTGGTAGGGTGCCTTAACTCAGCTGGAATCTTGGTACAATTTGCAGCAATTTGAGCTAGGTCTTGGGGTTAGAGAGTGGGGTTTGAAAAGGGAGTGGTTCTACGGTTGTTTTTCAGCTTAAATTGGGGCCATTCCCGGCGAGTTACAGCTGGTTCTTGGTGGGTTTAAGTGGGAAGCGTTGGGTTGGTAATTGGAGGTTGATGACTATATTGTGGATATGTTTCTCACAGATTTTGGGGTTGTTTTCAAGGTGATTTGGAGGTTGATTTGCTGGGGTTTGAGGGTATTTTGGAGAGGTTTCTGAGGTAATTGACGAAATAAGGGGTTTTTGCATGTTAGGGTTCCTAGTTCCTATTTATAGTGGGTCAAAATTCGGAACAAAATAAAAGTTCAGGTGTCCAGAATGCTATCGCATTCTGGCCACAAACTGAACATGCGGTCCGCATTTAGACTGCATTTCTGGCATGCCATTTGGCCCAAAACTCTGCCTCACTCTGCGATCTCACTGTGGTATTTGCGGTTCGCATTTGGGAAATGCGGTCCGCATTTCTCGCTGCATTTTTGACATAAGACTTGTCCAGTTCTCTGTTCCAATCTACGATACAGGCAGCCAAATTTGCGGTCCGCATTCCTGAAATGCGGTCCACATTTCTGACAGCATTTCTGGCATGAATTTTGCCTAGAAATCTGTCCAAGTATGCGATGCCTGTGTAAGATATGCGGTCCGTATCTCTGAAATGCGACCACATATCCTGCATTACTTACCATTTTGAACTCTTTTCTTAATTATTAGATTCTTATACCTCATACCCCGCAAGAATGTTAAAATTGCATAATTACAAAGAGGGATTTGTACTTAAAACAAGCCAAATCTAGACAATTAGTATTATATGTGTTTCTACGACACATCGGGCCGTTACATTCTCCCCCTCTAAGACAAATGCTCGTCCTCGAACGGACATGATAAGGAAGTACCTGAGTCGGGAAAAAGATGTGGATGATGGCTCCGCATATCGGACTCGGACTCCCAGGTCGATGCCTCGGGTGGTTGACCTCTCCACTGAACACGAACAGAAGGAAAACTATCACGACCCAAAATCCCAACCCAGTCGTGATGGCGCCTCTCATGAAGACAAGGCCAGCCGATTTAAACCAAACCTCATTTAAACAGTTAACAATACAAAAATAATATAAGTACGGTTAAGTAACAGTAATTTGCGGGAAAATATAGTAGACCATCCCGACTACAGCCCTCAGATCGGGGTGTCACAAAGTCATGAGCCACTAAAAAAATCCTAATAATAAAATAACTATTACAATATCTTTGGCACAATTGTTGAAGAAAGTGAAAACGACAAAATAAAGGAGATACGGGGCTGCGGACGCAAACAACTACCTCGTAACCTCCGAAGCACCGCCCTGGCAGTAGTAGTCAATGCCTCAAAGCGGAACCGTTAACGCCTGAATCTGCACACGTGGTGCAGGGAGTAATGTGAGTACTTCCAACTCAATGAGTAATAAATATAAATAATGACTGAAAGTAAGAAACACATAAGGCTCAAAGTAATCCATGATGGAGCAGTAAAAACATATAACATCTCAAATAGATAACGTGAAGTAACTGGAAAACGCACCAACACAACCAAAGATGCAATGCGATGCAATGCAATGCAATGCAAGTCATGACTATCGTGGCGGACGTGCCACCCGTTCCCTGGGTACCCAGCGCTTACTGTGGGGGGTTCAGTAGCACAATATCTCGTGACGGCGTGTCACCCGATCCATGCATATTACATCTCGTGGCGGCGTGCCCCCCGATCCATGCACACTACATCTCATGGCGGCGTGCCACCCGATCCATTTAAAAATCATTTGAAAATATCATTTACTTTTCAAAACTGAGTTTATGAAATGAATCACAATGCAGCAACAACACTCCTGAAGGGTTCACACAACCGGTGAGATGCCAAATAATACCCCTGAAGGGTTCACATAACCGGCGAGATGCCAAATAATACCCCTGAAGGTTTCACATAACCGGCGAGATGCCCAAATATGATTTAGTACACAGTGACAACTACCCCTTAAGGGTTCACATAAACGGCGCGAAGCCCAAATATGATTTAGTAAACAATGACGACTACCCCTGAAGGGTTCACATAAACGGCGCGAAGCCCAAATACAATTTAGTGAACAATAGTAAATACCCCTGAAGGGTTCACATAACCGGCATGAAGCCCACATATGGCAATCAGCCCAAATCATGATGATAACACGTAAGTTTCAATCAATTGCATAGTAAAATCATCAATCGGGATGGACCAAGTCACAATCCCCCAGTAGTAAACAATCCCACGCTTATCATCGAGCGCGTGTCTCAACTCAATATAGCACTACGATGTGCAATCCGGGGTTTCAAACCCTCAGGACATCATTTACAATCATTACTCACCTCAAACCGGCTAAATCCTTAGCCCGCGACACCTTTGCCCTTTGAATTGGCCTCCACGTGCGTCGAATCTATTCAAATTCAGAATAATTACGTCACATTATGCAATGGGGACAAAGCCCAAGCGAAAATTATCAAAATTACTAAGAAATACCGAAATTAGCAAAACCCGGGCCCCGGGCCCACCTCTCAAAATTCAGTACTTTTCACCCCAATGGGTTCCTTATCCTCTCACGAGTTCAACCATATAAAATTTGTCGAATTCCGACACCGGATCGACCTCCAACCCTCAAATCTAAGGTTTAGGGTTTTTCCACAATTTTTCCACTTAAATCACCAATTAATTGCTAAAAACGGTGATGAACTGAGGTAATTCCTCAAAAATTTAGTTAGGAAC
>MCJB01048609.1:46585-72397 GCA_002018475.1 Nicotiana obtusifolia | reverse complement strand
ACTATTTTTCTAAGTGGATGGAAGCACAGGCTTACGAGAAAGTTAGAGAAAAAGAGGTGATAGACTTCATATGGGATCACATCATCTGCCGATTCGGGATGCCTTCTGAGATCGTATGCGACAATGGAAAGCAGTTCGTCAGCAGCAAGATAACCAAATTCTTCGAAGACAATAAAATCAAAAGAATATTGTCGACTCCCTACCATCCCAGTGGCAACGGCCAGGCGGAATCAACCAACAAAACTATTCTTCAAAATTTGAAGAAAAGGTTAATCGACGCCAAAGGAAGATGGAGATAAATGTTGCCCGAAATCTTGTGGGCATATCGAACAACTGAAAAAACCAGTACCGGAGCCACTCCATTCTCTTTAGTGTACGGCGCCGAAGCTTTGATACCGGTCGAGGTAGGCGAACCGAGCATCAGATTTCAACATGCAACCGAGGAATCCAACCAAGAGGCTATGAATACTAGCCTAGAACTCTTAGATGAAAGAAGAGAGGTTGCCTTAATCTGGATGGCAGCTCAGAAGCAGAGGATCGAAAGGTACTACAATCGTAGAACTCGACTTCGACACTTCAATGCGGGGGACTTGGTGCTGAGAAGGATCACCCCCAATACTCGAGACCCTAACGAGGGGAAATTGGGACCGAATTGGGAAGGTCCCTACACTATACTGAAGATCACTGGAAAGGGATCCTACAAGCTAGGGACCTTGGACGGTAAAGAGCTACCGCACAACTGGAATGTGAGCCATTTAAAGAAATACTACTGCTAAGGTATCTTGCTCTCCCTTTTTTTACTTCTTTTCACTTCTTTATCGATACTAACCTATGCAGGTCAGATCAACCTCGGACAAGTGATCACCAAACGTAAAGGCTGAAAGCACGCGCTGCACTCTTTTTCCCTTCGTCCGGTTTTGTCCCAATCTGGGTTTTTCGGCAAGGTTTTTAATGAGGCAGCATGTACGTCGTGCTACTATATTAAATTTTAGCTACATTCACTTTGTTCGCATCAATTTCGAGGGGCCGAAGTAAAGATCGCTAAGAATCAATGTAAGGGTCAAACGGCCAGAAGAGCCGTACCCGAATAGATCAATCTGACTCGCCTCCGACCAACAAAGATGTACAATTACACAAATATTAATAAGGTCATTTGATGCCTATATTGTGTTATCAAGCCTAAGGGTTTTTCTTATTATCTCCGCACTGTCACTAATAGATATTAGAGAAAAATGTGCATCAAAACCGAGTGGAATAAGACCTAACAAGGCAAACTCCTAAAACCGATAAACCAGGCTAAGGCCTTTTCAAAATAAGCACAAAGGGAATTATGGCCAACATGGGCAATCCTGACTTACGGCCAAGGCCAAATCGAATTGAAACTCTTATTCGGATAAACCGATTTACGGCCAAGGCCGAATCAAATTGAGACTCTTATTCGGTCAGACCGGTTTACGGCCAAGGCCGAATCAGGTCGAAGTTTTTAATCGATTAAACCGATTTACGGCTAAGGTCGAATCAACTTGAAAGATCCTATTCGATCGAAGATTGGAAAAGCAGAACTTCGAATTAAAACTAAGACCAAACTTACTTGATAAAGGTCCAAAAATTTTGCTAAGGCACGACCTCGATCCCTACAAGTTTGATGGTTGAGAATAAAGCCATCAATAACTTGATTAAACCACTATGAACAAGGCCAAGGCCGAGTTGGTTATCGCTTTGAACGGGGCTAAGGCCTAATCGATTGTTAATGTGTTTTGAATTTATTTCAGGGTTAGAGCCGGGTTAATTATTACTTAATCGGTTGCAATTTATGCCAAGGCAAGATATTCTAGCACATGAGAATCAAAGAATGAAGAGCAAATTTATAGATATATTTCATCATACAAGGTGGGACTATTACATCATTCAAGCAAAAGAAAGCAAAAATAACGTCAATCTGAGCCATCTTCGAATTCTTCAGGGAACGTTTTTCTTCTCATGTCTTCTTCTTTTTTCGATGCCTCTTCAATATCGGAAGACAATTCGAAGCCACGGGCCTGAAGCTCCTAGAGCACGGCAAGGAGAGTCTGGCATTGAGTATATTCAGACAACGCCATCGATTGTTGTTGGGCCACCTCCGCATCAGCTCAATACTGAGCTATCAAACCATCAGCTTTGACCTTGGTGGCATCAATCTCCAACTTTGCTTCCTGAAGCCGATTGGCCAGGGCCACCCATTCTAGGTTGAACGATACAGCTTGGAGCCGTTGATATTCATTATCCTTGGTCAAGCCTTCAATCCTTTGCTGAGTGGCCGAGACTTGTTCTTGGAGAGTTGTTGTCTCTGCAGTTAAGAGTTCGGTTTTGATTCTCCAATTGCTCGCCTCGGTCTTTGCCCCGCTCAGTTCAGATCGAAGCTGATCCAGCCGGCTATCCATTTGCCCCAATTGATCAACACAAGAAGCTCGACCTTTCCTCGCAGAGTCCAGGTCGGCTCGGAGATTCGCCAGCTCATTCTCAAGTTGCCGACGACGTTCCCATTCTTGTGCCATTCCTTCTTTAATACGAAGGAATACTTCGTGGTTAAGCACCGAAGACTGTGGTAGAAGAAAATAAAAAATTTTAGTGTGGGAATATGGACCAAAGTATTTAAAATGATCTAAGGAAAACACGATAACTTACTTTGTTCAACGCTTGCTGAGACTCGTTGAATAGGCAGGCCCAATCCACGACATTCATAGCAGCTCGGTCTTCATCAGTCACCAAGCGATGGAGGTAGCTTGCTATGCCTACCGGGGGGCCGAGTGCTCGTGCATCCTCGGGGATAGCAAGGGTTATCACCCGACTCCTCTCTGGGTTTGAACTCGGCGCAGGGAACTTATCCACCAACTTAATGCCAGCCGATTTTCCACTTGTTTCGGCTGGGGGACTTCTTCTAGGGATTTCGAGGCCATAAGTGTCGGCCGATGGAACCCCATCAAAGAATTCCTCGAAGATCCCTGCCGTGACCGGCACTTTGCCCGGCATCTGAGTCCCAGCACTCCGGAACGTCTCCGTGAAAGAGGGAGAATGCGTCATCTCCGGAATGTCCGAAGACCTTTATGCCGCCTCTTGCACTTTGTCGCGATCTTCGGCCCTTGATCCCGTTTCAATATCGGCCCTTGGGGAGGCACCGGTCTCCTCCGCAACAGGCTCGGGGACTTTCCGAGGGGTTTTAGCAAGTTCAGGACTCTTCGCCCCATCGGAGCCCTCGCTCAGTTCAACAGCGGCGTCGGGGGCTGTGATTTTACGAGCCACCTTTTTCTGCCTTTTCTTCTTTTCGGGCTCAGCATGGTCAGGAGCCCTTGTTCTTTTCTTTCCTTTTTCCTTCTCTGACGCGGGAAGGGGACAAGGAACTGTCCCACTGGTGACTGCCGACCTCAACTCGGCATCTTTCAAGAGGCCTATAAAACATGAGTTATAAAGCATCAGTGTAAGTGTCGATACCGATCGTTCTGAGAAATCTGAGTATAGATGAAGCTTACCGTAGTTCTTAGCCTCCCAGAGACCTTTTGATATCTCCCTCCAGGCCCGTTCAGAATATGACCTCTGGGCCACGATTTTTCTAACCCAATCCTTCAGATCATCGATCGCGGCCGGTGACTGGCGGACGGCTGCACGTGATGATATATCAGTTGTACGTCGAAAATCAGTAATGAAAGGATTAAGCAAAAGAGTACTTACGTGTCATGTTCCACCTCTCAGGGAACGGCATGCTGTCAGCAGGGATCAGATCGGAAGTTTTTATTCGGACATACCGGCTCATCCAGCCCCGATCCCTGTCTTCGTCTATGCTCGAAAACGGGGCTTTACTGGCCCGGCGAGCTAATTTGATCAGCCCCCCTCGGAACATTCGGGGACTGTACAACCTAAGCAGATGGTCGAGGGTAAAAGGATGTCCCCCCTCGACCTTGTCAATAAAAAAACGAAAAAGGTAAACTATGCACCACACGGAGGGATGTACTTGAGCTAAGGTGACTTGATACCTCCTACAAAATTCTACAATCATGGGATCTACGGGCCCTAACGTGAATGGGTAAGTGTATACACTAAGGTATCCCTCCACGTGTGAAGTTATGGCATCGGTAGGGGAAGGTATTACTATCTCTTTGTCATCCCAATGGCAATCAGCCTTAACCCTGTCAAGGTGTTGTGGGGTGATGGAACTAACATAGTCAGAAACCGGTTCGCCCCGACCGGGTACAGAAGACGGCTTCTCGACCTTGAAGTCGGTGTCTATGTAACATCCCGTTGGGATGTAGGCCTTCAATGGAGGTTCCATAGAAGGCTCTTCAGTACGGATGGGCTCAGCCTCTTCAACAGGCTGAGCAGAAGAAGTTTGTCTTGTAGGGACCGATTTGGAGGTTTTTGCCATTGAAGAAGCAAGCAGCAAAAGAGATAAGGAGGTTTTTTGATGAAGAAGATTAAAGGTTTTTTGATAATGAAGAACTAAGGAAGACGAAACAATTAATTGCGTGAGGACAAATAAGTTAATCCAAAGGGGGAGGAAGAATTTATACCTTCCCAAAAAATGGCGGCACAAAGCACGAGGTAAGCAGCATTAAATGCACGCATTTAATGCAATGAAAAAGGTACAAGATTCTGTAAAAGGCAGGTAATGTTCCTGCATCGACGGTTGTGCGTGTCACTACGCTACCGTCATACATAGGATCTTTTTGGGGATAAGCGGTTTTGACAACTGTGTTTCCACGACACGTTTAGTGGTAATGTCGATCGCCTAGCTAACGAGCCCAAGGAATGATAATTCATATCGGTTTTTGTCCTTATTCTCCAATAAACGAGGGGACTATCTGTATTGGGTCGGATACAACCAAGTAAAGTCGGGTCCGGGCATAATACGAGGCCGGGCCACCCCGGTCCGGAATCAACAAGTCGGGCGCGCAGGACGGAACAACCGAAATAAGACAATCGATATGGTCGGCCAGGGAACGCTTCGTGAAAGGAGATCGGTCCCGTACCGTGTATCTCGCCAATCCCGGATATTTCGCCAGGAGTGATTATCTCAATCGTTATAGCCGTTATGCCATCATCTTAGGATATTCAATCCCGTAATTAATGGGATTTGCCTTGTAATCAGTTTCCTACTTTATTTAGGACTCTTACATTTACCTATAAGAAGGGCTTAGATCCTCCATTGTAAAACACAACACACTCTGAGAAAAAGGCAATATATTTCTATTGTTATACATTATTATACCTACTGTTCATCGAAAATTCAATATTACATCCACTGCTGATCAAGATATTTCCCTATTTCATACAATTCATCGTCAATTGTGTGATATTTGCGGTTTGGCTATTCTTTTTCTCTTATAGTATTATAATCATTTATGTTACACTTTTACTTAGTATCAAATTGATTCGCGGATCCTTAGCTCTACGAACAAATTCAATTGTTATCCGGTTTTAAGGGTAAACATTCAGTAAATTTATTATGTTTCAAATAATTTAATTGTTCATATATTTTTTACATTATCACGCAATTAAACTCATTTAGAAATAGTTGTGAAAGCTGAGCCCTTGGTCATGGTTTTCAAGTCGGACTGATATTGTTCTCAGTCGTTTGGTTTTTTGCATCCTACCTAATTTTTGTTGAAACGTGAAGATTCGCCAAGTGTACACTGAACACATGTTACAAGGTACAATGCAAGGAAGTCCTATTCCTATATCAAGCCCATTGAATTTCGCTTTATGAATTCTTTTATTATTTTATGGAGGCCACTCAAAGATTGGAATCTCCTAAATTTCTCCCGTTCACCATCAAGATTCTCCCTTTTTATACTTTAATCGTGCATGGTGAGGGAGGACCTGAATTGTGTTTTTTCCATTTCACAAATGGACATTTCAAATTTTTATTATATCTAAAAGTGGATATATATGTTTGGAAAAAGAAAAAGAAAAAGGGGATATATCGGGATTTTTTAGCCCCCAAATTATTCTGTGAATAATGATGGAGTAGGAGTCCCCAAGTTAATATTTGATTATTTGTTTCATTTTTCTTCTAACTAGTTGGGTGCCGACACCAGGGGCGAACTTAGAACGTAATTTTTGGTTCAAATAATTCCAGTAGTGTTTACCCGTAAAACGGTACAATTGAATTTATACGTGATTTCTAGACAAGTGAACTAATTTGATCCTGAAATAATGCAATAATTGAAGAAATATACCATGCTTAGCCTTAAAATATAGATGAAACATTAGAGATGACAGTCCCAGGAACAAGGTTTTCGGGCACAGCAATGATGAGATCAAAAAGCGAAAAAGTAAGATTGTATTAAGCTTTGTACTGAATATAGTGTAAGTTTAGCCAGAAAATTCGTGTCCTTTACAATGATAACTGGGCTCACTATTTATAGCTGTGTCTAGGGAAGAAATCCTAGGATCGTGCCCTCCGTTAATGTCAATTAAGAGGGTCATTGATAAAGATATAATGGTGAACGTAAATGCCAAATTCTCTGTAACGGGCCGTCGCTTTTAATGCTGCTGAATATTCCTTATTAAATGCTACCGGGCATAGAGTATTTAATACACCTTTATGAATGTTATCTCTTCCGGTGACAGGCGGAATGGTTGCGTTCGGTCTTCGGCCATCCCCATCTTGGGTTCTACATGTCTTTCATTTAGATGATCACGTGTCATATCATCTTTCACCATATAAAGATAGTCCCCCTGCTTTTCGGTGATATAACTTTGTGTACCGGGAAGTTGATAGAAGCACTTTTTTGGCAGGAATTACTAGAACTCCCTCTGAAGGTTTCTGATGGTTGATTAGACGCATGTCTCCCCGCATTTAATGCCCCGAACACGCATCATCCCACGATTTAGCACAACTTTTGTCGATTATCGCGATAATCATAGCCATGAATTTAGCTGCCAAAATTTTACTTATGCGCATCATTTTTTTCCTTTGCACTTCATAATTTCCTGAGCTTGTGATTTGTATCTTTGTTCTCCATCCTTTCTCTAATTCTCTTCAAACAAAAACCTTTTTCTTCTTCTTATTCAATGGCTTATTCTTCCAAGCGTGTCGGTTCTTCAAAGAACAAGAACAAGGCCGAGGACTCTGATCCTCCAACAGTGGGTTCCATCATCCAAGAAGACTCAGTACCACAAAGGACTTTTCCCTATTGCTAACCCTCGTACATGGGCTGTTAGTAGGTAACTTTCTTCTATTTGTCCTTCTAGTATTCCTGCTGTGAAGGAAAACTGATGCTGCCATGAGTTGGATATCATTGCTCTTGATCTATCGGAGCAAGTGACCCTTCCTAAGGAAGGTTTTACATACTTTTACACGTATCCATTTACTTTGGGTGCATTTCCTTTAAGTGGAGAGCTTGATTCCGTGATTGCAGAGTTTTGCCTTCGTCACCGGGTGAGTTTGGCAAAGGTAAGTCCTTTAGTGTGGAGGACGGCCACCTGCCTTCGACTCTTGTGCCAGGAGACTGGAGAAGAGCTAACATTAGCTCGTATGATGAATCTCTATTCCCCCAAAATTTTCCGTAGGGGTATGATAAACCTCTGCAAATGTGGTCAACATGCTTTGTTGACTAGCATGGATGATGATATTGACAGTGGGTGGATAGAATGGTTCGTTGCAGTTGCCACCAATAATATTATTTCGACAATAGCTTCATCCTTTCTGGCCGCTTGGAACCATACTCGTAAGATCCTTATTTAATATATTTTCTTTCACTAAATACTCTTCTATGGCCGTATCGACTCTTCACCGTTCGCATATTTCAGCAACTCGAAGGATCCCACTGGTGGTATAAGGCTTGGATCGTTGGATTCAGAAGATCTTGGACGTCACGACGCCCTAAAGTCGTTTGTGGAAAGAACTAGCCCTTAAATATGGGTGGAAGGCCAAAAATTATAGTAATCTTAAGTTACCTTGCTTCCATTTTTTTTTTGTATATGGAGAATTTGGCCGAACCCTTCTGACTTGCTCAGGAAAATAGGTCTACCTGCGGGCTCTGTTGCTGTCCCTGAGGAGGACGTCTTGGCTGATCCTGCTGATGTAACGAGGCTGCTTTAGGAGACACTTACTCGAACAAGTATCTCCGGGCCTGTTTAGGGCGCAAATATTTCTTTACGGAGTCCCCGGCCGGAGGATAAACAACCGAAGAGAAGATGTTCCTCCTCGGCCGGGGAAAAAAATAAGAGGGCAAAGCCTGATGCCCCCAAGTCATCTCCGATGGGGATGGTGCCTGGTCCTCTTTCCGGGCTGGTCATAGGCACCATGATGATTGATGATGATGAAGAGGCTAGTGATGAGGGAGCTTCTCTACATAGAAGGCGAAGATCCTCATCATCTCAACAGGATGCTCGACCTGTTGAGAGAGTTACACCAACCGAGGATGATGCTTCGCCACTTTGAGGAGAGTTTGATTTGGTAGATAATGTCAACTCCTGTTTTCGGGCTCCAATTTCTGTATCCGGTACTGCGGGGCGGAGTACCGTGTCCTTGCCGTCTTTGGTTGGCGAGCATCCAACAACCAGCACTGCATTTGATGCAACTGCTTCTCACTTTTCAATTCCATCATCTTCATCTCCATCTTCACCAATAACAGCAACTGCTACATCACTTCCATCTTTATCCACTCTTCCAGCAGTAATTGCTACATCACATCCATCAGCTGCACCTGACCATAAAGAGGGTGTTCCTCTTCCACAGTCACCAGTGCATGAGAATTTAGGGCAAAATTATGCTGCCCCTTCCGAAGATCCATAACAGAAGAGGAATGTTACTCTTTCAATCTCTATCGGATGCAACTTGCTATCCCGGCTGGTGGAGCTTGCTAATTATCTGAAGCCTTTGTCTTCAGAGAAAGACTGGGAAAAGATTCAGGCACTCTCGGGAGAGGATTTTTTTAACAACGCCATGCACAACGCCGCAGCAGTACGTTCCTTTCTTCCTTCATTACTTCTTCTATTTTTGGGTGTAAGATTATCCTGAATTTTACCCTTCTTACTTCGTAGGCCAACTTTCTTGCTTTTGAGGGTCTTCAGAGTTTGATTCCTGAAAAGGAAGATATTACCTCCACACGGGATCAGCTTTTGGCAGAGCAAGAGCAACATGTCGCTCGCCTTTCGGAACTGGAGCCGAAGCTGTTGAGGTTGTTGTATTGGAAGCTCATTTGTAGCAAAGTGAGCAAGAAGCGGTAACCCTTAGCCAAGAAATTGGTCCGCTAAGGGTTAGATTTGACGAAGCCAGAGCCAAATGGGTTGAAGTCCATAACGCCGTTCTTGCTGCCACCGATCGTGAAGCTGCCTCTGCTGAAAGAGTGATTAATTTAGAGGCAGCCTTGAACTCCAAAATTGAAGAGCTTGCTGTTATGGGGGCGTAACATGCCCAACTAGAAGAGAAGTATGGGAAAACTATCAAGCGTAATAGGCACTTTAGTTCGACTGTCCGCAACCTTCATGTCAGCCTCAAATCTGCTAGGTCCGCCCGGGAAAACCTTTCTGCCGAGGTTACCCAACTCAAAGAAGAACTTAAGCGCGAGCGTCTTCCCTCGTTGCTGAAAAAACTTATGCCATTTACAGCATGAGGAGAAAAACCTTGGAAGAGGCCAAAGCTGGTATCATTTATTTTGATACCGAAATTGCTAAGGCCCGAGAGCTTGAGTTGGCTTCTAAAAATGGACTCCCGTCGCAGTCTGATGCTCCTGGTTATTTTGGTTCCAGTTTTGAGTTTTTGGGAACTGAAGAGGGATCATAGGGCGACAATACTGAAGACCAGACTGGGGAAAACGTCGAGCCATTGGTGGACCTACCTACTTCTCCCGGGGATGCAGACACTTCTCTTCCTCCTGGTTCCGGAGGCACTGCAGTTTGGCTTTTCTTTTTCCATTTTGTACTTTTTACCGTTTTGGCACGTTCTTGTAAATAAAGACATATTTTTGCTCAAGTGTTATTTTAGTCTTACATTCGTTTGAATATCCATGCGAGTCTATAACCTTTGCATTTGCTTAAGAATTCTGCGCACGTTTTTTTGTTCGCGCTTTACTATGTGTAGTCTCAGATGCATTTTTCTCAAAGCACTTGGGTTCCAAGCATTATCCCTTTTACGTGAGGGTTTCTATAAGCATTTGCTCAATTTTACCTTTCGCGTCCTTTTGTGTATGTCTTCGGGTGCACTTTTCCTCGAAGGCATTTTGATTTCGGGCATATATTCTTTCGAAACCAACCCTTTTATCGTGAGGGTTTTCATAAGTATGTGCGCAAGTTTTCTTTTAACGTCCTTTTGTGTTTTTCTTCGGGTGCATTTTTCCTCAAAGGCATTTTGATTTCGGGTATAAATTCTTCTGAAACCAACCCTTTAACGTGAGGGTTTTCATAAGAGAGGGCCCTCTTATGTTTATGATGCTCTTGAAGAGGACGTCTCCTGTTCATTACGGCACTAGCATTTGAAGTACTTGTTTAACTTTGAAATGACAAAGTCAGTTCGTTGTTCAAACAAGAAACAAGATAAAAATAAAAGGATTTCATTTCACATATTTCTTTCTATTTTCAAAAGTACACAAGCATTTATTATGCTAAGAAATTGCTATTACTTGTGGCTATCTTGTACAACTTGTTTCTACGGGGCTGGTTGTGCAGTCCCCAGTCTCGATGATGTATTTGGTTTCCGGATTTTCGTTTCTCGGTTGACGTGGCAGTCAATGTTGCTGTATCCTCTCATTTCCCCTCAGCGTTCGAATGCGAAAAATGTGAATTGGAACACTGGAAGTCTTGTGCTTGTGAACGTTCGGGTAACCTCTGTTCAGTAGCAAACTTAACTTCCAAGCGGGAATTTGCTATCGAACCAAAGATTATCTAACCGTCCCCGAGGGGAAGCTTGTTTGTTTTCATAACACTATCAAAGGTCTTATTGTTGTTGTCTCCGTAGTATGCTTTCTCTCGCTGCCTCATTAAAAACCTTGCTAGAAAAATCCAATTGGGACAAAAACTGAACGAAGGGAAAAAGAGTGCAGCACATACTTTCTGCTTGAATAATGATCGTCAGCAATAATGTCTTTTGAGTGTGCCACGTCCCAGTTGCTAGGCAACTTGTTACCATTTTGGTTCTCCAACTCGTATGAATCTTTGTCAGTGATAGCTGAAATTCGGTAGGAACCTTCCCAAGATGGACCTAGCTTTCCCGCGTTAAGCTCCCGGGTATTTTGGGTTACTTTCCTCATAACCAAGTCTCCTACTTTGAAATAATGGAGGTTGGCTCTTCGGTTATAATATCGCTCCATTCTCTGCTTTTGAGCTGCCATTCTTACACGCGCCAAGTCCCTGCGTTCCTCGAGAAGTTCCAAGTTGATTAACATTGCTTCGTTTTTCGATTCTTCATCTGCCCGAAAATATCTCAAAGTGAGTTCACCCACTTCCATCGGGATTAGGGCTTCAGCAGTGTACACAAGGGAAAAAGGAGTTTTTCTTGTGATCGATTTGGCCGTTGTTCGGTAGGCCCATAGAACTCCGGACAATTCTTTGAGCCATTTGGCTTTTGCTGCTTCCAACCTTTTTTTGAGATTTTGAACGATCACTTTATTTGTTGACACCGCTTGATCGTTTGCGGTCGGATGATAAGGAGAAGATGTGATCCTCTTTATCTTCAAATCTTCAAGGAACTTTGTAACTTTTGCACCGATAAACTATGGCCTATTTTCCTATGCTATCTCTTTTGGTATTCCGAACCTGCCAATTATCTTTTCCCACAAGTAATCGATCACTTCATATTTTCCGATCTTCTGATAAGGACCTGCTTCCACCCATTTAGAAAAATAGTCAGTCAGAATTAAAAGAAACCTTACCTTTCCGGTAGCCGGCGGCAGCGTCCGACGATGTCCTCCCCCATTTCATGAACGGCCATGGGGATAGAACCGAATGTAAGGGTTCTGCCGGTTGGTGTACTAGTGGTGCATAGCGTTGGCACTTATCATATTTTTGTACGAAGTCTTTGGCGGCTTGTTCGATGCGAGACCAATAATATCCTGCCCGTACCAACTTCAGAACCAAAGAATCTGCACCCGAGTGGTTGCCGCATATCCCTTCGTAGACTTCTCTCATGACATAATTAGCTTATGACGCTCCTAAGCACTGGGACAACGGGCCTCGGAAGGATTTTCTATACAATTGGCCTCTCTTGAAGCTATAACGTGCAACTTTGGTGCGTAATGGCCATGATGCTTCGGGGTCTTCGGAAACTTCCCGTGCTCGAGATAGTCGATTATTTCATTTCTCCAGTCTCGTACCAGACTAGTCGAATTTACCTCATAGTAACCATCCGTATCTAGGACTGAGTTCATTAGTTGTACTACCGTCCCGGACTCCGATCTCTTTATTTCCATCGATGATCCTAAGTTTCCTAATACATCCGCTTCTGCGTTATCCTCCCTCGGGATATGAGTAATTGACGACTCCTGGAATCACGCCAAAAGAGCATGGACCTTTACCACGTATTGTTGCATACATTCTTCTTTGGTATCAAAGATCTCGTAGACCTGATTTACCACCAGCTACGAGTCACATTTGATTTCGATAACATCAGAATCAAGTCCCGGGGCCAATTTGAGCCCTACAATCAAAGCTTCATACTCTTCTTCATTGTTAGTTAAAAGGATTGTTCTAATGGATTGCCTTAAGGTTTCCCCCGAACGCGTGATTAAGACTTTTTCGAGTCTGGACCCTTTAACGTTAGAAGCTCCGTTCGTAAGTAAGGTCCAAATCCCCGTATGTCGATTCCAACACCATTACTACCTCTTTTATTGCTAGAGGCAGTACTCCCGGACTGAAATTAACCACGAAGTCAGCCAAGACTTGCGACTTAATTGTAGTCCTTGGTTTATATTTTATATAGAATTCACTCATTTTGACGGCCCATTTGGTCAATTTTCCCGAGAACTCAAGTTTATGGAGGGTGTTCCGCAAAGGGAAAGTAGTCACCAGAACTATCCGGTGGCATTTGAAGTAGGGCCTCAGCTTCCGAGCGGCGACTACGAGAGCTAAGGCCAGTTTTTTCAAATGTGGGTAGCGATTTTCTGCTCTCGTTAAAATTTTTCTAACGTAATAAATAAAAAATTGCGTACCTTCGTCCTCCGGGACTAATACCGCACTTACCGCAACTTCTGAAACCGCGAGGTAGACTAGCAATGTTTCACCTTCTTTTAGTTTTGAGAGCAATAGAAGGCTTGATAAGTACTTCTTCAGGCCCCTCAAAGCCTGTTGGCACTCTGGTGTCCGTTCGAAATTATTTTTCTTTTTGAGCAGTGTGAAGAAGCGAAAATTTTTCAACGACCGGGAGATGAACCTGCTCAAAGCTGCTAATCTTCCTATGAGCCTTTGGACTTCCTTTACGTTCGACAAGTGATTCGGGATATCCTCTTTGGCCTTGATTTTGCCGGGGTTTACCTCAATTCCCCTTTGTGAGACTAGAAATCACAGAAAAGTACCAGAACTGACCCTGAACGCGCACTTCTCGGGATTAAGTTTCATGTTATGCTTCCTCAGGATGTCGAATGTTTCTTGCAAAAGTTTAAGGTGGTCACCTGCATTCAAAGATTTAACGAGCATATCGTCTATATAAACTTTCATAGTCTTTCCCATTTGTTTTTCAAACATCTTATTTACGAGCCGTTGATAAGTGGCTCCGGCGTTTTTCAACCCGAGGCATCACATTGTAACAATATGTACCAAAATTCGTGTACCCAGAATAAGCATCGAGGAAACTCATTAACTCGTGTCTGGCCGTGGCATCAATCATTTGATCGATATTTGGCAGTGGGAACGAGTCTTTTGAGCACGCCTTATTAAGATCTTTATAGTCTACACACATGTGAAATTTATTGTTCTTCTTAGGAACTACTACTACATTGGATAGCCAGTCCGGATATCTTACCTCTCGGATCGAACCGATATTAAGCAGGCGGGTTACCTCTTCTTTGACGAATTTGTTCCTGGCCTAGGCAATAGAGCATTCCTTTTGTCTTACCGGAGGTACGTTGGGATCCAAACTCAGCTTGTGCACGGCTACTTCCGTCGAGATATCTGTCATATCCTCGTGCGTCCATGCAAAACAATCGGCATTAAATTTAAGGAATTCAATAAAACCAGATATGAGCTCCGGGTGCAGTCCAGTCCCCAGATGGAATTTTCTTTCTAGGAATTCTTCGAACAATGCAACTTGCTCCAGTTCCTCCTCCGTGGACTTCATTGCATCCATCTCTTCTGGAACTTGGAAATATCTCAGCACCGGATAATGTTCTGGCGACTCTGCCCCCGGGCTAACTTCTTCTAGCTCGGGAGTAGGTGCCGGTTCCTGTAATTGCTATGTCGTGAGCTCCTTCCCTTTGCCACTGGAAACCGAAGTTGCATTCATCTTCCTTGCTGCTGGTTGATCATCTCTTATCTGCTTGATTCCTTCAGGCATTGGAAACATCAGCAATTGGTGATATGTTGAGGGTACAACTTTCATCTTATGTAGCTATGGCCTTCCCAGGATGGTATTGTATCCTATGTCAGAATCTACTACTTCGAAGAGAAGTTGTTTTCATTACTCCTTCAGTGTTCATCAGCAGCAAAATCTCTCCCCGGGTCGTCACGCTCGCAAGATTGAATCCGGCGAGGAGCTTTGTTGCCGGAATAACGCTTTCGGTGAGTTTATCTTACTCCAATACTCTCCATTGTATGATATTAGTTGAATTTCCTGCATCCACTAGAACACGTTTAATTTTAAAATCCGACGTATTTAAAGAATTTACCAGTGCATCGTTGTGTGGTAACAACAATCCGTCTGCGTCCTCCTCCGTGAAAGTGATATCGTCTTCCCGGAGTCTTTTACTACGATTTATTGATACTTTCGTCTTATTCGCTGCCGGAACGGTGACCCCATTAATCTCATTCCCTTCAAAGATCATATTGATCGTTTGGCATGAGGCTTTTTCTCCTGCTTTCGAAGGTTTTGCGTTGTCTCTATTACGACCATAATTGTTCTTAGCTCGGTCACTGAAGAATTCTCTGAGGTGACCATTCTTCAATAGTGTTGCCACCTCTTCTCGGAGGTGTCGGCAGTCCCCTGTTTGATGGTCGTTCGTCCCATGGTACTCACACCAAAAGTTGGGATCCTTCTGGCTGGAATACGATCTCATAGGTCTCGAGAATTGTGCCTCTTTAATGTTTCTCATGGCTGACACCAACTCCACTATGCTGACATTGAAGTTATATTTCGATAACTTGGGGTAAGAAGGATCCCTAGACCTCGACGTCTCTATATCCTGAAGTGATTTATTGTTTCGACCATGATCGGTTCCTCTATCAACAGTGAACTTGTTTGCTGCCCGAAGTTCCTGGTACGGCCTTCGGTCCGTAAGGCAAAAAATCGGCCCCTCGAAGTCCGTCTGCCTGCATCATAGTCATCCTTTGATTTTTCTCTGCTCTTCTCCCGTCCTTTGGCCGATGATGTAGAACCGACCTGGTCATCTTCGATCCTTATCTTTGACTCGTACCAGTTGTGAACATCTGCCCAAGTTGTTGCTTGAAACTCAAGCAGGCTCTCCTTCAGCTTCTGGGAAGCGCGTGGGCTTCTCAGATTCAATCCTTTGGTGAATGCTTCAGCTACCCATTCATCCGGGACAGCCAGGAGCAACATTCTTTCTTTCTGGAATCGGGTAACGTACTCTCATAATAATTTGGATTCTCCCTGTGCGATGCTGAATATGTCGGCCTTCTAGGCTTGTCACTTTCTGGCCCCAGCATGAGCCTTGATGAAAGAGTCCGCGAGCATCTCAAAAGAATCTATGGATTGCTCGGGTAATAATGAATACCACGTTAGAGCTCCCCTCATGAGAGTTTCTCCAAATTTCTTAGCAACACAAATTCAATTTCGTGAGGAGCGAAATCATTGTTTAGTTGCACAACTGTCTAGGCCCCACGGTAAGCGCCAAACTGTTTACCCTTAAAACGCTACAGTTGAATTTATACATGATTTCTAGACAAGTAAACTAATTTGATCATGAAATAATGCAATAATTGAAGAAATGTACAATACTTAGCCTTAATAATATTTAGATGAAACAGCATAGATGACATTCCCGGAAATAAAATTTTCGGGCACAGCAATGATGAGATCAAAAAGCGAAAAAGTAAGATTGTATTATACTTTGTATAGAATGTAGTGTAATTTTAGCCAGAAAATTCGTGTCCTTTACAAAGATAACTGGGCTCACTATTTATAGCTGTGTCTAGGGAAGGAGGTCCTAGTATCGTGCCCTACTCTAATGTCAATTATGAGGGTCATTGATGAAAATGTAACAGTGAACATAAATGTCAAATTCTCTGTAACGGGCCGCCGCTTTTAATGCTGCAGAATATTCCTTATTAAATGCTACCGGATACTGAACATTTAATACACTTTTATGAACGTTATCCCTTCCGGTGACAGAGGGAATAGTTGCGTTCATTCTTGGTCATCTCCGTTTTGAGTTCCACGTGTCTTCCTTTAAATGACCACGTGTCAAATCATATTTCACCCTATACAAATACAAATAGTTTGCTCAAAACATTATATGTGTATTAAAAAAATTACTTAACAAGAATAAAGAATAGATTTTGAATACAATAAATCAAATAGAGAATAATAGGATTATGAACCTGAATCCATATTGTTCAAATCTTATATTAGTTTGACCGGTAAAAGGGCTAAAGGAGATACTGCAAATGAAAGTGATATCATATCACCATTCCGCCAAAGATATGAGTTAGATGATCCCAATCATGAGGTAATGATAATGCCTGGTTGATGGAATAACAAATTGTACGTTCCCAAAATATTAGGTTACTACAATTTGTCAAAAAATTTAGCACCATCGATTTTGGATAAATTTTTTTCAATAAATATTTAAAAATATTATTTGTTTATGGAATATGATTAATTTTGAAAAAAAATTATTTTTTTTTAAATTCCCAAAATTGGTGTAGGGTTTCTTTCGGTAAAAAATTTTCTTCTACGCACAAAATTTCAAATTTTTTTAAAAAGTTAAAATGTATGTCCAAACACAACTTCAACTTTAAAAAATTATTTTTCAACACAATTTAAATTTCTTTTTTTCAAGTTTCAACCTAATCTATTTCCAAACGCTAGCTTAGAAAAGATAATTAATTTTAACATCAAATGAAATAATTGACTGTAATAAAGAAGCATTTGAAAAATACCAAAGAAAAGCTAACTCTTTGCTTTGGCTGTTTGGAATCGAGCAAGACTACGTAACTCCTTTCATATTGGTTTAATTTCTGTCTTTCTGGCTAAGCCTTCTCATTTTACTTTGATTTTATACTATATTACCATGAAATTGGAACATATTCTTGGAAAAGATTCTTTTGTGAAATGGACATTATTTTATTATAAAAGCTGGAGAAGTTTGTAGGTGACTATGTGATAACATATTAAATCAATTCTGAAATGATATAACAGTATAAATCTATATTATAATTCGAATCATTAAAAAAGATAAAGTTCTGTCTGCTGTTGTCATTTAATTATAGAAAAAATGTAGTGTTGAATTAAGATTAGAATACGAGGAATGAACAAATTATAGTAAATTTTTATCTCTCACTAATTAATACATTTATCTCCCTTCTATTTTGCTTCTCCTCCTCCACATGGATTTTTTTGTTTGTTTAACATGCTTTTATTTTTCAGTTTTAACATGAATTACCTCAATGGTCTATAAGAATAAACTGCAAATTAAAAATACATATCAAAAGATATTCTCATTTTATCATGCTAGTCTAAATAAGATTTGTATAATGGAATAGATGTTCTCATTTTATCATTAAAGGTATTCCTAGCTTATTCTATATGTGAAAAGAGAACGGCGAATTGCAGAGAACATTCAAGAGATTTCAAATAAAATAGCACTATAGTACATATACCATTTTCTTTACCTTTATATTTTTCTTTGTTTGTCATAGGGACATGCCACCATTTAAAGTGTAGGGTGAGGATATTCGCATATATGTATATGAATTTTCTTTTTTGTTAGTTGCAGTTCTATTTTTATTAGTTGCAGTAGTTAGAAAAAAAATATACATAAAAATATTAAAATTTTTGATTTTTCCCGACGATGGATATCATTCAACGGATTACTTGAGGGATTAAAGTCAAAAGAAAAAGGAAAAAAAGATTTTCTTTCGTTAGGAGTGTATTAATTCCCCTTTGATTTTTCTTTGTGCCGCCGTTGTTTTCCAAGGGTTTTGATTGAAACGGGTGTAGTCAATTTTTATTTTGTTAGGCGTAGGAACCTTAAGCTATGTTTCGAATGGAAGGCAATATCTCTTGACTCCATTATACTGAGAATAGTGAGCTTTAGTTATGACGCTTAGGCTCAGTTTTTGACTCTTATATAAGTACCTTAAATTGTATGATCTTAACTCTGCTTCCCTGCTTTGGCTAGAGTGTTTGCTAGTCCAATCCGGAGTGAGTTATGTGCCATGTGTGTGTGAGGTTTTGTATTATTCATTGCATTGCATTTGATGTCTAGAACTTGCCCCAGGTATTTGCATAGCAAAATAGTAGTTTTATTTAGTCTTGGAAGGGATATAGGCACTTTTTTGTTTCCACCTAACTGTTATGTATCTTAGTTAACCCCTTTGAGCCTGTAATATAGTTTCTTTGGCAACCACATTACAAGCCTTACCCAGTTGTTTGAATTGACCATCGATTTGAACCTTTTACCTCTCATGAGCACTTGAAATCATTATGAACTTTGTAAAAGTTGAAGTGTGGGGTGGTTGGTATGGCTTTTGTGTGGAACTAATGAAATAAGGAGAAATGTGCACTAGTTTGAAAAAGTAAGAGCCACTTGAATCATAATAAACAAAAAATATATTGTATTGTTGTGCAAATATTCCTTGATAGTAGTATCTCTTGATGTAATTGTGCTTAAAGAAGTAGGGAGTTAATATATATTAATGTGAAGATGGAGTAATGGTTTGACATAAGTGTGGGGTTTTTGAAAGGTTATGTATGTATTAAAGTGCTTAGGGAGGTGTAGCACTCTTATATCTAAATGTATCCTACCTGTCCTACAGCTTACATTATAACCAATTAAATCCTACTTGATCCTTGACTAAATGAACTCGCATTAGTAGAGTAGTACACTAAAGGCAAGCCTATGGTTCATCTTTTGTGGCATATGAATATTGTTTCTGGGAGTGAGTGAATTCTTTCTATCTTGGGTTCCTAATTGTTTGTAGTGTTTATTGTGTGTGGAACTAGTCTCTATTTTTGTGTGAGGGGACTGGATTCACGAAGGAAAGGTAATGCTTGACCTCTGTGTTAGAGTAAGTGAGCGGGTTATAAATAATGTGTGGTGCTTTTGAGTCAAGTCTTGAGGTTAAGATGTTACGATACTGTATTTAATCTGTTTTAAAAGAGTCTTGGTGTGATGAGTCATGAGAGTTGTTGAAAAAGGTCGTATTTTAGGTGAAGTGTAGTTTGATTGCTCGAGGACGAGCAATGGTTTAAGTGTGGGGTGTTGATGGTAGGCTACAATTGCGTATTTTTGATCGATAATTGCCCTCTAATTCGCTGCACTTTACTAGTGTTTGAGCTTTACATGGTATTATTTGGCACTGAGTGTGTGTTTTATGCCTTGTAGGAGCTATTCCAAGTTACGACGAGGTTGTGGAGCTAATTCGAGCTATTGTGGAGCTTTGAAGTATGAGTGAAAGCCTAAGGATTAAGTTGGGATCGTGTTCGGGGATCAACAGACAGTAGTGCACTTAACGGGAGAAATGAAGAGTCGAGCAGGAGGCTCACCCAGATGCGCGACCGCGTATGAGTCCCCTCCAGCGTGCACTTGAGCGCGCAAGTAAAGCAGTACACTGCCAGAGGTGCGGGGCCATATGCACGATCACACCTCCAAGTGTGCGGCCGCGCACGTCCAGTTCCGCAAACTTTTCCCAAGCCTATTTTTGTAATTTCGGAGGCACCTCCTTTTGGCCTATATGAAGCCTAGCTCGTCTAAAAACAAGGTATCTGGGAATTTTAGATAAACTGTTGGGATAGAAGAAGAAAGGAAGCAACGGGAAAGCAAAATACTTGATCCAATTCATTCAATAAAGAAGTGTTTTGATTTTGAGAATTGTAATGTCTTCTTGTTCTTCTAATACTCTTATGATGATTAACTTCTCCACTATGGAGTAATCTTTCTTAGGGTTATTGACGGATGTCGTGATTTGACTATTGTTTTCGGTTTTACTCTCTGTTGATTGCCCGAATTCATTGAATAAGCTATTAATTGAATTGCAAGGCTAATTGTGGTTTTAATTTAATCAAAAGAGAAGTGTTGCTGCAATTTGCATTGTGCCATATTGTTTGGGTTGATTTTACGCCTCTTATAGGTAATCGAAAGAGCTTAGAGAGTTATCAATTAACTCAGGTTAGAAGAATGGTCGAGAGGCGTTCTTCGAAAGATCATTCATTCACTGTATTTGTGCATACGTTCACAGGACCTGCTATTAGGTTGATTAAGGAAACTCTCATTCATTCGGAAGAAGAATTTGAATCCCTAAGGTAGCCTAATGTCTGGTGAATTTGAAGGAGTCAATAGAAGTTAAGAGTGAACATAACACGGAGTTATCCGGAATAATAGTTGATCGCATATCTTGTCACAGCTCTTACTTCTCACCTTGATATTCAGTCGTTGCTACTTAGTCATTAGATTGCCATTAGTTTCTTAGAATCAATAATTTTAGTTTTATTAGTAGTCGATAATAACATAAATCAAAGATTTGTTATCCTGGATAGTGTTAAGCTAAAGATTTATTAGAACATTATTTAAACTAATTCCTGTAAAGACGATTTAATACTATACTTTCTTTGACTAGCGAGCCTAAATTTTATACACCTATCTTTTATATATCCGATGACGATGAACTCATGCAAATGGGATGATATCCTTTGACAACAATCCCGTTCGAAGGATTCAAAAATACCCTAAAGAATAATTTAGGTACACATGAAAAATTCAACAAAGACTATATGGAATCAATCTTGCAAAACTAGCTAGTCACACCACATTCCTTGGTGTTTGGTGTGATGCACGTGCACCAAAATACGGGAAGGACAATCACATGCAATAAGCGTAATCACAGGAACAGAATTCGCTGTTTTTCTGTCAATGTTCTCTCAGCCATTTCTCGGATTATTTCCACCAAATTAAATGCTGTATAATAAAGTAGAAAACACCACAGAGCATGCGGCCAAGTGATTCATTCTCAGCAATTAGGCCCCAATAATACGCCGATGGACCACAAGTCAGGACCAACTTGCAACGTTAGGTGCTTGCGGGTCCATTCTCTATCTTTCTTTCTCCTTCTGTCCATTTTAGGAATTTAATAGGATGTTTGGTTAAGCTTATAATTTGATTATCAAAATAGTTTATAATACCTTTTCGCTTATTTACGAGTTTGATAAATATTCAAAGTGTTTATAAGTTAAAATCAGTCACAAGTCATAAGTCGGTCATTCTCAGCGTGTGGCTTTTCAGCTTATAAGTACTTTTAGTTTGACCGATAATTTTATTAGTTTATCTTTAATAATATTTTCTAATTCACAAAATACTTTCCCTAAATAAATTTCTTGACTTTTTCATTCCATATTCGTTGTTAATTCTTTTCTTTACAAAGAATTTTCTAATTTATAATCTTTTGAAAAAAATGAAAGAGTATTTTAGTCATTTTAACAAAAGAATAACTTATCAATAATATCTTTATCAAATACATCAACCGCTTATTGTCAGTTTCAGCACTTCTATCCAAACACATAAATGCTTATTTTAAAAAATCAGTTTCAACACTTTAAAAAACTTTTCAGCACTTCAAGCTTATCAATTATTTACAATTAGCTAATCCAAACGGGCTCCAAGTCATATCCCTGGGTAATATGAAGATTTTTATACAGTTATTGTAGCTTATATATGGTAAGTTAGTTATTATTTTTATCATATTATTAATTAATTTTATATAAAAAATATTTGTAATTTTTATAAAAGATTTTAGGATTAAATATTTTAAACACCTCTATAATATGACTCAATTTCGGATACATCTCTTGTATTTTAAAATCAAACGCTTATACTTTATACTCCCTACACTACAGGAATTCTACGCTTACACGCCCTATGAGGTATATCCTATATTATACAAGACAAATAAAACTATAAATAAAAAGATTTCATGTCTTATTTTTAGGAAATTTAAAAAAGAGTATGAAACTGTTTTGAAATATGTATCTTCTGAAACCTTAAATAAAAATTAATACAAAATGCTTAATGAGATGACTAGAACTTTACATAATTAAAAAATATTTATCTTTTGAAACTCATAAATATAACATTCTTATTCTTATTTTTAAACATTAAACCTATTATATAATGAAACAAATGAAAAGTAAATATAAGATAATTTTGAAGCTAACGAATAAATAAACAATCTAAAATGAACATGAGAAAAAAATTATTTTAATTTAATTTTTATTTTAGTAATTATATTTAATATAACTTAGTTATAGATATATCTTTAGGGGTGTACGATTTTCATAATATATGGGGTATAAGTGTTTGAATTTTATATACATAGAGATATATTCGAAATAGAGTCATATTATACGAGTGTTTAATATAACTAACCCAAGATTTAATTGTAAAAATATTTTTATGTTGTCATTGTATAGCACTTAAAAAATTTTCCTAATTAAATTAAGCTTGGCGAGCAACTAGAAAAAAAATGCTTTGTTTGATTATATTCCCTCTTACGTAACATTATATTTGATGTGGACATCATAAATTATTTTTCTGTATAGAAAAGCTAGTAGACAGCCTATCGTTATTAACCATTAATAGTAGCTTTCACTTTTCTTTCCACAGTACAAAGTATTTATCAGTGCTTTTAATGGAAAATTTGATAGGAAAAAAAACAACTACCTTAGATTAACCCTCATTTATCAAGTCATTCACCCAGTACACTTCAACAAAACTTGGGTCATTGTTTGAATTAAAGAACTAACTAGCACAAACTTCATTAACTGAGATTTTTCAACATAAGATATGCCAGACACTAAGAAAATGCTAAAGAAAACAAGGTTTGATAACGGGTTGTAGTTAGTCAAACTAATTTAAATCTGTTAAAGTTCCTTTTCAACATGAAAATAATTTGAACAAGGCATTAAAAATTGTAAGGAGAATTTCATTTTCATAATTGAAATTACTGAAAAATTACTTAAACACTTAATTACACCGTTCCTATAAGTGACTTGTACACGTCATTAAAAATGAATTAGTAAACATTTCTCAAATTTTATCTTTGAAAGTCATACTAGATATTTTCCCTGTTATTTACTCCATCTTTTGAAAAACAGTCAAGCTATTTGATCTCCCTTTGTGGGAGCTAAGTTTAGGGTGAGTTTTTAAATGAATAGAAGCTAATACAACCCATGAGTAAAAATTATTTAGAAACTACTTTGCCACTTTTGCATCACAATCTTTAACTAATAAATAACTGCATATTGAGTCACATAAAATTACAAAGAAAGCCGTCAAATGCTGAAAATCTTATCAGGAAAGAATAGATAACCCTCCGAAAACATGCGGTTGTGGTCATCTCTGCTCTCATTCTCCAGACAGAGACCCCAACGTACCTAAAAAGAAGTTAATATATGATATTATATTATAAATATATTATATTATGGATGTTTATTTAGTATTTCGATGTAAATAAGTTTTTTTGGAGAAATTTATAACTTTTGGTATCCCGTTATAGATAAATATTACTTTTGGTAGAAAATTATCTATATTTAGTATAATGAGCTTATCTTTTTGATACTTCTTTATGGATAAATATTACTCCCGATAAAAGATTATCTATATCTGATACAATAGCAGATTACACAGCAGCTTGCAATAGCAACTTACAGAACATCTTATTTTCTTCTATAAATAGAGGAAATTTCAGTTTATTTTCAATTTAAAATTAAATAATATATTAATTTCCCGTTATAGTTACCTTTAAGTTGCGATCTTTATTTTATAACAATATAGCCATAGTGCGAAAAATTGCACCATCACTATAATTTAATCTATTACTATAAGATGTTATTACTCTATTTGTATCATATCTAACACAAACAAATTTAGGATTTAATTTATTAAATAGTTAAACTTTTAACGTTTTTATTACCAAACGAATTGTGTTTTTGAAATTATGAGTTTTAAAATTTAATATTTTTTTATATTTTTCTATATAATTATGTTTTGTATAAAAAATATTTAGCGCAATTTAACCAATTAAATAAAGTTGTATCTGCTCTGCATAAATTTAATATCGACATTTATACAATTATAAAATTACTTTAATCATTATACTATCGGGCGTAAGGATATAAATTGAGCAAAAAATAAGGGTTTAGAAAATCTCACACAAAGCGACTCTGAGGTCCTCTCAAGTCTCACCCCCTCGCCCCCACATGAAAGAACAAAACCCAAATAGTCCTGCTACTTATAGCGGTGGCTGCTAAAACAAATTGGTTCGTCTACTCTCTACAACCAAGAAAAGTGGAGTAGTTAAATATGGGTATAGTTGAAGAAGCACACAACGTGAAGATCCTTGGGTCAGGCGAGCAAACAGTAGTGTTAGCCCATGGGTTCGGAACAGACCAGTCGGTGTGGAAACACTTGGTTCCTCACTTGGTTGACGATTATAAGATCATATTGTTTGACAATATGGGTGCTGGAACTACTAATCCTGACTACTTTGACTTCGAGCGATATTCTAGTCTAGAAGGCTATGCTTATGATGTGATTGCTATTTTAGAGGACCTCAAAATTCCTCGTTGTATTTACGTCGGCCACTCTGTTTCTGCCATGATTGGCGTCATTGCTTCTATCACTCGTCCTGATCTTTTCACCAAACTTGTCACTGTCTCTGCCTCTCCAAGGTTTCATTTCTCTCTTAATTTCCCTTTACATTTTAAACTACTCCTACTATTTACTGTTCACATACTTCTCTTTATTTCCTTCATTTTGTGTGTAAACCCCTATGTGTAGGCCAAATTATGTTGCGAATATTAGTAAGAAATACATAATTAACTATCTTGGTAATACAAGTTTATGCAAAAATAATTATCATGTATTTATAAATTTGGTGTAATATCGAATGTGGATTAATTTTTTTTCATTCGGCCGTATTAGTTATTCTCATTTTATCCTTAATGTCACGAGTTTATAGTTATAGAATGCCAGCTTTGTTTAAGATCACAAGTTATAAATTTTTTTTTTTAAAAAATAAAAAACTATATCCAATCAAACATGTTCACGTAAAATGAAACAGATGGAACAACAATAAAAAGTCCAGTGAAATTTCACAAGTGGAGTCTGGAGAGGATAAAGTGTACGCAGACTTTACTCCAACCTGATGGTATAGAGGGTGTTTCTGAAAGACCGGGCTCAAGAAAAGTGAAAATGAAGCAATAAACATACAATAACAACAACAAAGTAATTAGATATGGGTGCAAATGGAGATACATGCAATAACAAATATCTAAAAATACGACACTATAAATATAGAATCAATCTTGGTGGAAATAATAAGACAACGTGAAATAGCAAGGGGTTAGGAATAGCAAAATACAAAGACAAAATGAGACAAGATGAAGTAAATTTTAATTTTTTTAAAGTAATTTACAGGCGTAAACAGTTTTTTTTTTTTTTGGGGGGGGGGGGGGGG
>MCJB01048609.1:0-46554 GCA_002018475.1 Nicotiana obtusifolia | reverse complement strand
AGTAGTGTAGTACAATGTTCTCCAGTTCAATTCCTCGTTTCTCGAAATTCCTGTGTTGATGAGATGTTTGATGACCCAATGGTTGCATCATTTACTAATTTGGTAATCAAACAACTGCTGTTTACGCAAGTTCTGCAGCTGCACTTTTTTTTTCGCAATGTCTTTTGTTTTCTACTGCAAAATATTGTTTTGATCTAACTTTCTATCTCCGGAGTGGTTACTGGGCCAGAGGAACTGTTAAGAACTCCACTTCCTTCTTCACTTTATTTTATTTTTTTTAGGAAAAATTCAATTTTGGATCTGCCTCTGTGTTCAAGGCGGCATATTAAAAATTTCTAATTTCTATTCAGGTATCTGAATGACTCGAACTACTACGGAGGATTTGAACAGGAAGATCTGGATCAATTGTTCGAAGCAATGAGATCAAATTACAAAGCATGGTGTTCAGGATTTGCACCCTTAGTTGTAGGAGGAGACATGGACTCTGTGGCAATTCAGGAATTCAGCAGGACATTATTCAACATGAGGCCAGACATAGCACTAAGTGTGTTACAAATCATATTCTTAAGTGATTTAAGGCATTTGTTGGCTCATGTAACTGTCCCATGTCACATAATTCAGAGCATGAAGGACCTGGCCGTGCCTGTGGTGGTGTCCGAGTACCTCCACCAGCACCTCGGTCGCGAATCTATCGTGGAGGTGATGTCCACGGAAGGCCATCTGCCGCAACTTAGCTCACCGGACGTTGTTATTCCGGTGCTGCTTCGCCATATTCGTCATGATATTGTCGTTTGATTATTACTAGTACTAGTGTAGCAGCAAGCTAAGTTCACTTGCTTGGAATAATGGGTGTTGTACAAAATTGACCATCTTGCGTTGTAGTTGCCATCTCCAATCTCTTGTTATGTTTTAACGAATATGCTTGATGCATCAGCATAAGAAACCAAAAAGGAAAAGGTCAAACGTATTGAGCCAAAATGTAGGTTCATGGAATGAGATTAATGGGCAGCGTTGGATGGTTTTGTCCTTTTTGAGCTACTACTCCGATACTAATGCTTAGTTAAATTGAGCTGTTTGGGAACATGTTCATCAACAAGTCACAAAGTTTTTGAGAATTTTGTCAAACACTTGCATAAGGTTTTCAATTTTGTGCGCTTTTACATATTATCGCGGCAGCCTAATAAGAACATATAATCTGTGCAGACATGGGGAGCCCATACTACGGGTACTTATCGGGCGAATTGGTTGGATATCGGTTGGATAAAACGCTTAACGGTTTGGCTTATCGGTTATCAGTTATCGATTTTTAAATATATTAGTCCGTTAGTCAACCAATAAAATAGCAGCGGTTCGGTATCGGATTAGCAATTATCGGATGGTTATTGGACCGATCGGTTAAATTTAAGACTAAGTGACAATGAAAACTAAAATTACGTGGAGTCCAACTTCAATCGGCGAAATTAAAATAATAGCTTCTAGTATGAAAGTCGTACTTAAAAGCACTTGTTTTTTACTTTAATGGGATAATCATTTTGCCAGACCATCTTATTTCATATTTTTTAATTGTATTGTTTGAAATTTGGACATATCTAAAGCTAAAAATTATACATTGTTAGCTAAAATAAAATATTACGGAATCAAAAGAGACTAACAATAAAGAGTGGAAGCCTCATTTTAGATCATAATGCATATCCGTTGGTGGATAAAATATATGCAAGATTCATTATTATGCTTTGAATTGCAATTATATAAACCTCACTTGTTTTTCAAAGGTATTTTTTTTAATGAGATTATATCTTGTAACATAGAAAAAAATTTAATTACTTTTCACAATATGATGTAAAACTTTATTTAATAAGAATAAAGAATAAAGGAAAAATAGTATAGCGAGACATACCCTCCACAAACGCAAAACAAGACAAATTAGGCTGATGTGACACATGTATACAAGAAATTTAAATGATTCTTAACGGGTTAACGGTTTATTCGATAAGAAAATTGAGTTATCCGCCCCAAACCATTAAGCCGTTAATTATAAAATCTCAATATGTTCACCATCCATTACCCCGATAACCTGATACATATAAGCCAATAAGCCATCGGTTCGGTTTGATTAACGGGTACAGTTCGATTTTGAACATCCTAGCCTATACATACAAAGAGCCTATTTGGGCCTTAATCAAATATTGTATACAACGAGCTCAATAGCTTTTGGAGGGTAAGAATGATATAAGAGTATGGGCTAACTGGCGAGAAGGCCCAACAGTTTTCTGGAGTTTGAATTGGGCTACTTGGCGGATACATTTGCCTTGATTTTGGATTTGTAATTTGTAAACGCAGTTCACAATCATCACCAGATTCGTGCGTGTATGAACCTGATTTACTCGGAATCCAATTGGTCCCATGGCTAACCATTTCCAGCAAACAAATCCCCCGATTAGGCGTAACGTATGACTATGACGTGGTGAGCCCAAAGCCTATTCACAATTAAATTGGGCCCACATTTTTAAGAGTCCAGTCTGTTTGATCGTCATTCTACCTGTGTGCACTTCTTTCAGTTTAATAATAATATAAATATTACTCGAATCATTTATAAGGCAAACTTTAATAATGTATTAACAAATTTAATTTACTGTTATTTCGTAAAGAATTCTTACTTTTATGAGTGATCACCTACTAATATATTATCTTATTATAAATTATCTAATAACGCGGAAAATTATTTTATGTTATTGGTGTGTAAAATTACCTCTTGCTGTAATATAATAATCATTAATAAGTAATATAATAAATTTAAAAAACTAATTTGTTATGAAATACTCCAATTATATTACAATGGTCGTGATAATAAAAGATTCCGCTGGTGTACCTAACTTAAATATTATTATTTTCTCTTAGCATCTTGACATGCCTGTTTATACGTCTTTCACTCAAACAATATTCACAATATTGTACACTCCATTCTTTACTACAAACCCTTTTCTAGTTCTCCACATTTTTCTTGATTGGTGTCAATGGATCGGAAGCTCGCATTTGCAATGGCGTTCATGTGCCTTGTAATCTCCTTCAGTTGCACCAGCCAAAGCTCCAGCAGCTTCTTTATCTAGTAGTACAGTACCACCAGCTGCATCACCTTCCATTGCCACCTCTCCTTCAAAGCCTAAAACCGAATTCTCCTGCAACTTCCCCTGCCTCCGCCCACCCACGTACTGCAGCAGTTTCTACTCCTCCTACTTCAGCTCCAGCATCAACACCGCCAGCTACGGCACCAGCTACAGTGCCCGTGAGCTCTCAATATAATCTCCACCAGCTCCAGCTCCGGAGACAGCTGTTTCTGCTCCTGCACCCAGAAAGAGTAAGAAGGGGAAGATTACGCACAATGTAGCTTCACCAGCTCCTGCTCCTGAGTTGATGAGTCCACCTGCACCTCCTACTGAAACTCCTGGACCTGGCCTTGATTCTGACTCTCCCAGCCATCTCTTAACGACGAGGTAATCTAGCATAAAACTTTTTTTATCTAACAACTATCCGCTGCGTATAGAGTTTATTTTCTGGCACTGGATCGAGATGTTCTAACCGAAATTTCACTTTCTTCTTTCGACATTGAGATATCTTTAGTTTGATCTATGATCTGTAGCTAGTATTAGTTGGCATGCTAGAAATGCTGCGAGACCAATCGAATTTGTTACTAGCCGGTATTCGGCTGCTAGTATGGTCAGTACATGAACATATACTACTTGCCAGTTGCCATAATATGCATGGAGTAGTGGAAGCCTATAAGTGCATCGTTCGGCTACAGTCTAACCTAGGTTAGGACCAAACTTAGGTTGCATAACTCGATCGAGCAACACATTAATTAGTTGAGTCAATGATACTACCATGCTAGTACATATATATACTACTCCTTCTGTTTCAATTTAAATGACATATTTTCCTTATTAGTCCGTTCCAAAAAGAATGATACATTTCTACAATTAAAAATAATTCAACTTTAAACTTTTCATTTTTTCCATTTTACCTTTTATGAGAAGCTTTTATAACCACGCAAATGTCATGGCCTCACAAAATTTTTACCCTTTAAACTTTTAAGACCACAAGTTTCAAAAGTGTTTTTTTTCTTATACTCTGTGCCGAGTCAAACTACCTCATCTAAATTGAAACGGAAGAAGTACTATTTAATCTAGCTGTTGGGAACTATTGCTGTCATGTTCATTTTCTTGTTTTACAAAGGATACTTGCATTTTAGTATAGTACACACATACTACTTTGATTAGTACAAATATATGTTGGATAGTATTATTAACATAGACACTATGAATTTTGATGCAGACTGGAGCAGAGAGATTGATGGTGGGAAGCTTGGGAGCTGGATTAGCAATGTTGAGCTGGCTCTTTTTCTAAAGAAGCTGCTTTATTCCACAATTATTTCTCGTCCAGTAGTTCATTTTTTTTATTTTATATATTAACATATATAATCTTATCTTCCGTTTATTTCTGGTGGTTTTTATCACGAGATGACTCCATTAGGATCCGTTTAGGAATTTTGCCCCATATATTGGCTTTTTCTTTTAAGTTTTATATTCTTTGATGGAGATTGAAACGAGAGACTATGTTCTTTGGTGTTGATTGCTTTACTCCTTTTTCTCTCTCTCCCTCTTATAATATATTCATTTGTCTTTTTCCAAAACTCTGATGCTTCCTGTGTAAAGTGAATTTGGACTTGAGCCTTTAATCTTTTGATCGATACATTGTGGAGAAGTGGCCCCTGGCATTATTATTTTAGTCCCCCTTTCCGGTTTCCTTGAAGCATCTTAGGTCACGATCCCAATTTCTCATCGAAAGAGTTGTGATGGCACCTAACTAGATAAGTCTAATATGTACAGAGAAATAGCGAAAATAATAATAATAGAATTCAACAAATATCGCTGACAATAACTCTCAAAATCTGGGAGACTGAGCCATAAGCTTTATACGAATATATGGAAACATCCCTAATACATCAATGTGTAAATAAAGAGTATGCGATAGAAAAACAAGGATAGAGGGTGACTCCGAGGCCTGCGAACGCCGGCAGATATACCTTGAAGTCTCCGAACTGAATGTTCTACTCACTGGTGCCTAGCCCGATATGAGATACCTGGATATGCACAAAAAAATATGCAGAAGCGTAGTATGAGTACACCACAACGGTACCTAGTAAGTATAAAGCCTAATCTCGATAAAGTAGTGACGGGGTCGGGTCAAGACGCCTATTAAGATAAGAAAAGAAGTTGAACAAGTGTAGTACAATATAATAATGCAAATGAGAAAATTAGGCAATGAAAAAATACAACAAGATAAGCTACAATGGAATTTAAAGTAATAAAGGCAACGAGGGAGGATTACATGATAAGAATATCAAGAAACAATGCAGACAAACACGAGTGAGGTAAATGAAAGATAACAACAAGAATTGCAACTGAGGTACCACCTCGTATCTCATTTCACAATCACAATCACAATCACAATCTTTCCTTATACCGCTGCGTGAGCCTTACGTTTAAATAGTTTTGAATATAATTTTTTTCGAAATAGCTACACGCACTTTAGCCCACCTTATGTCGCTGCGTGGCTTCAAGTAATTCCCTTACTAGCAACGAGCACATATATCCCACCTTGTGTTGCCGCATGCACATTAACCCCTATCCTTATACCGCCGCATGTGCATCAATATCACAAGATAATCACAACTCGCACCTCAAATACCCATATGCCACAACTTGCCAAAAGAGCCAACAATATCAATGTTTCCATAACAAATAGCCCATAGCTTAACCACAATGTATACACGTGTCTCAACAATAGTAAACTGAAAGTGAATAGCTCAACAAGAATAGTATTCAATAATTAACAACTTTGCCTCAATGTGATCACGACTTTTACAACTTCAACACCCATAACTCAACAAGAAGCTATTACATGAAACAACAATTTCAAGTAAACAATTTAACAATTAAAGGAGTAACAGACAATAAGAAAGATAATAACTTCAACTAAAGCATATAAGAGCAAATAACAAGTAAAAGGTGGAACAAGTGTTAACAATGTCAAATAAGGCATGTGAGGGTAGTTAATACATGTAAGAGTAGACTAACAATGAAAAATATAACATGCTATGACAATTCAGTTAAAGGCATGAAAACAGTCCAAATTGCCTAAACCGGTCAAATACCACATATAGCCCATGTATCCACTCGTCACCTTACATACACGGCTTTCACATATCACAAATAGCACAATCAACCCAAATCCTAAGGGGTAGTTCCATCCCCCTCCCCACAAAGACCTCAGACAAGCTAACTCAATCCACTAGTAAGCCTTTTTCGTGAATATCCAACTCCGAACGGCTCGAATCTAGCCAAAATAAATTTATACCATAAATAAAAATCATAGAAAATTATTCTGGATAATAAAGTTGCAATCTTTAAAGAAAATCAAAAAGTCAACCCCAGGCCCGCGTCTCTGAACCTGACCAAACTTATAAAATCCGAACACTCATTCAATAACAAATCCAACCATACTAAAATTATTCAATTCCGACCTCAAATCGACCTTCAAATCCTCAAATTATAGCTAGGAAGTTTTAACAAAATTTTCCAATATAATTTTTTTTCCTAATCAAAACACTAATAAAGTGATAAAAACATTGATGGATTCATGTTATATAGTCAAATCCGAGTCAAAATTACTTGCCCCGATCAACTCCTTGAAAACCTCTTCCAAAGTCGAGGTCTCTAACTCAAATGATAAAAATAGAACAAAATTCTCAATCCGCCCCTTTTTTGCCCAGTGATTCTGCTTCTGCGTACCAATAGCCGTTTCTGCGGCTCCGCACCCACAAAAAGTCCATTACAGGTGCGGCTTTCACTTAAGCCAGGAAAATCGCTTTTGCGGACCTGGAAGCGCATCTGCGGGAGGAAGCCACTTCTGCGGAGAAAGGATTGCACCTGTGGTCACATATCACCTGGCCTAATCTCGCTTCTGCAGCTCATAGGCCGCTTCTGCGGTGCCCCACCTGCGGCCCAAAATGCGCAGATGCGATTGCACCAGATCCTCAGTTGGGTAGAATTTCTCCGAAGTCTCAAATGGTTCCGGATTCAATATGAATCACATCTGGGGCCCCCGGGGCCCCTTTCAAATATACCATCAAGTTCCAGAATACGTAACGAACCTCGAGGCCTAATATCACTTCAAACAACATCTAATCTACGAATCGCAACCCAATTCAAACCTATTGAAACCATGCACATTCAACTTCCAAAACTAAAGCTGAAACACATCAAACCAACTCCGATTGACCTCAAATTTTGTACACAAGTCATAAATGACACAACGGACCTATTCTAACTTTCGAAATCGGAATTCGACCTCGATATTAATAAAATCAACTCTCGGCCAAACTTCTCAACCCTCCAAACCTTTAACTTTCTAACTTTCGCCAATTCAAGCCAAACAACCTACAGACCTCCAAATCAATATTCGAATTTCAATAATAAATTTAATTTTTACCAACTCATATGAATATAAATTTTTTTAGATATGAGCGTATAAAGTATTTTCTATAATAAATATTTACACTAAATCTTGTAAAATAGAAATAAGTAAATTTTAATGAATAACAAATACATATATAAATAAGAATTATTCAATAGTATTTACAAATAGGTATCTAAATTACATATTTTTCTTTAAAATTGCAAAACTATATAGAAGCACATCATAATCCACACGTTGGAAGATTGAAAAATAAGAACAAGAGAAATGACAAGGAAATAGTGTAAAAAGAATATTACTTAATATATTTGAAAGAAAAAAGTAAAAGAAAATTAGAAAAGTTACATTATTTTGTAATTACACAGCACAACTACTACTAATTTTCATATCTTCCTTGAGATGTATTGGAAAATATAATTACACTTTTTTAATTATATCCAATTCTATACTGATTAAGTAATTACGTAATCAAACAAACATGTCAAATATTATAATTATACTCAATAACCCACAAATTTATTTCACAGGTGACTTCCCAAACATAAAACTTCAGACAAAAAGGTTAAAAGAGAAAGGAATCAAAAAATTAAGAGCTTCTTTGTTGTCATGATTCTTTTGCACATTCGTATTACGTCAGAGAGTAGGATCACGTTTAAAATTCATGTTAAGGCTTCATTGAAATTACATGCAGATGATATAAAATACCATTGGGGTAGTAGGTCATTGCATGTTATTCCATCATGTCTACTATTCTTTCTTTTTCAATTTAAGTATTTTATTTTCCTTTTTTACTTTGTCCCAAATGAGTGTTGTAGTTCTTTATTTAAAAATAATTTAATTTTAAAATTTTTATTTTATTTTAAATGAAATGATTTACTGCCATATAAATATATATGATTTATTTTATACTATAAATATCATAATTTTTTTAAAACTCTGTGCCGAATTAAATATGTCACAAAAATTGAATGAAGAATATTTATTACGGGCTTGAGCGTGAAAAAGGGGTAAACAGGGTTGGTTCGCTCGAACAGCAAACAGAAATATGATATTTAATTTCTTTTCCATAATGGCTGAAACAGAAATATTCGCCATCAATTTTTTTTCAAACAAATAATTCGAAGATCTTGCTTCTTTTAAATCAGTATAAACCATGTATAATTATTATTAATATTGCATATTATTAAGAATAAACCAGATATATTTACTATATACATCTTGTTTACCATGAATAATATAAAATATATATATTTTGCCAGAAAACGTAAAATATGTATGTATTATATGTAATCGAGAAAAATACTTTTTTCTGATCAAGTAAAAGAAGAAATCCTGGAAACAAACTATATGCCTATATATGAAAAAAAAAAACTATATGTACAAATAATATATTTATGGTTAGCTGATTAATGTTTCATGTCTACGACTTTTCAAAAATAACAATTGTGTTCTAGTTAAATATTGTTCTATCCTTCTTATTAGATCTGTTACTTTATCTTGCACCACGTTTGAAACAATTTATTTCATTATTCTAGCCAGCAAATTTCTTAAGAGGGAAAATATACTCCCAATGTCTTACTTTGTCATGTCACAATCTATAATATTTAATATTTACCCTAAATTTCTGATAACAATTGAATTTATACGTGGTTTTAAGGATACATGGCCTAATTTGATACAAATGACGAATAAGATAATGAAAGTTAAAATTAAGAGATAAATGAAAAAGAAGGCAAACAACCCGAGTTAAATACTCTTGGCCGTTGGCTGATCCTTCTTGGGCAGAAACTGATTATACTGGAAATTGAAACAAGTTAATGATAAAATGATTCAAGAGAGTAATATATCACTATTTTTTTTCTTTTTATTGATGATTCGTGAAAAAGGTGCCTGGTAAATAATTCAACTCTTCCTTAATATAGTGGGGAGGTCGTACATCTGGTACAACTTTATACAAGGTAAAAATCTCCGCACAAGGTAAAAAATCTCCTAATTTGCTAATTAAGCGGTTCTATTGATTTATGTCGAGATTCCTGCCGCGATGTTCGTCCCATTACGGATATTTCGGCTTTCCGTCATTTAGGTTTAATGATCTTCCCTCGGACATTTTCAGAGTCAGGATCGATTTCGGACCACGGGCTCGGTGTTCTCGAGGTTGGACATTCAGGCTTCATGTTCCGCTTCGATGAAACTCGGGTTCAATCTTCGACCCTACGTATTCCGAACCCGATCTATCGTGCAATAGTTGAACTCGAGGTTAACCATATAGAGTCGAGCCCGATTTCGACCACATATAGATGGGCCTGACTTCGACCATATACAGATAATCTCCTCGTTTTTTGGAGAGTAACGACGAGAAACGATATGAGCCTCAGATTCTCATTCTGATAAGTGATGATGAACTTATGAAGTACGCCATACGGAAATTGAAAACATCCCATCAGAAAAGCCTTTTAAAGCATTAAGTGTATGTTAGTCGGCGTTCTTTCGCTTTGGGATGCGAACCGCCGTTTTGAGAGACTATAAATACCCTCATTCACTCTTTGTATTCAAATGTTCGTGCTCTTTTATAAAACTACATCGTTCTTATCTTCAAGACCTCCTGCCTTCTGGTTTTCTGAAATACCTCACAAGCTATCTTCATATTATATTTCCTTCGCATCTGTATCTTTTAATTTCTTTATCTGTTCAAAAACAATGGCGAAGACTTCGGAATCCGTTCCTCAAAGACAAACTCCCTCTTCTTCTCAACCTGCTGAGGACGTTTCGCTTGTCATCATTGAGGAGCCTACAGCGGAGCCCCCTCTGAAGGCGTTTGTACCAACTGGGTGTTCAACCGGAGCCGATTTCAAGGTCGATAAAGCTCCCTCAATACCGGGCCGATGCAAACCGGTCACGAGATACATCTGTTTAATCACTGACAGAGTTCTCGATAAAGTCAAGGAAGGCTGTAACTGGGTCGACAAGTGTGTGGTGGTTCCTGTGCCTGAAGAAGCAATCACTACCCACGTTTAGGGTCTTTTAAGTGTTTACACTTATCCCTTCACGTTGGGCCCTTTGGACCCGGTCATTATTGCCTTTTGCAAAAGGTACGAGGTGACCCTGGGCCAAATTCATCCTTCTTGTTGGAGGATAGTCATCCTTCTCCGTTTTTTTGTAAACAAGATCGAGGGGTATCCTTTCACCGTCGATCATCTCATGCATTTGTACAGTCCTCGACTGTACTGAGGGGGTTGATAAAACTTGCTCGTTAGGCAAGCAAAACCCCATTCTCAAGTATTGATAAGGATCGGGATCGAGGTTGGTTGGGTCGATTTGTTCGAGTGAAAACATCAGACCTAATCCCGACCGAGGATATGCCATTTCCTGAAAAATGGAATATGAAGCATAAGTGTATCCTGCTTATCAATTTGTTTACCGTTCTCCCTTTCGCCCTTCCTCTTCTCAATTTTATATGGCGCAGCTGTTTCTCGGATGCCGGATGCAATTCCTCATCTCAAAGAATGGGTCGAGGGGATAGTATCCCAAAGACCATATTCCGAGCGCGCATGGCATGAGCTTTCGAAAGGCCGGTGGGAGGCTCGACTTCATGGTGAAATAAGTTACACTCGAGCTTAATTCCTTATACTATCGATTTCTAACTTGTTTTAACTTTCTTTTGCAGGTTTATCAAAGGATATTGAGATGAGACCTCCACCCATAGGCGATGATGTTCCCAGCGAGCCCCCTGTTTCGAAGCAGGATAAAAAGAAGAAAAGAAAAGAGGCCCCAAGTTCCTCAGACCTCGGAAAGAAGAGACCGAGGAAAAGATTGGCTCGTAAGCCCAAGGGGAGTGCTAGTGATCGAGTATTACCTTCGGACTCGCTACAGCGATTGAGGGATGAGTCTGAGGAGGAAGAAGAGGGTTTTGACCTTGCGGCTAGTGTGCTGCCACAATCTGAAGGGCGAGGGGTCTCCGAACCAGGGGCTAGTGAAGCGGATCTTCGCCAAGTTGGGGGACCCGAGATGAAGACAAGAACTGGGACTTCCCCAGATACGAGGAGAGCACCTTTGGGAGTATTGGGTCCGATTGAGATGGTTGATTCGCCCTCTTTCTCGGAATCAATGTTCAACGAGTCCCAAATAGCAAAAGAACGTTCCCCCGACGGAGATCATAGATCGAAAGACCCTTTCCGTGGTTTTTTCGATGGTGTGGATTCGGCGTCCGCGGAAGATGTTCTTGGGCTCGGCAATTTAGAGGTACCGAGGAAGATCTCATCCACCGATACAAGAGGGTTTTCCTTCAGTTCAAAATTGGTCGATCGATTTTTCGCGCCGAGCGCTTACCCTGATCGAAAATGATCCATATCTTTCACCATTCCCGAGGATGCCCGGGTTCTTTCCGCCCCCGTCGGAGTCGCCAGTTATCTTTGGTGCTTGGTGACCGAGGAGGATCAGGCAAAAATGAACAAGGTAGATGCGTCCTGCCTGTTCAATGAAGCTCAACAGGCGCTGAATCAGGTAATTTCCGATAAGCTCTATTCGATGTCCTTTGTTATGTACTTAAAATTTTTAATTAATCATAACATCTTCCTTTATGCTTGTAGGCCTCGGTACTTCACCATGAAGCCTTTCTCTGATTTCAGAAAGAGTCGAAACGCTACGAACGGCTCGAAGGGGAGATGATAAACCTCCGTGCCGAATTGGAGCTTACCCGGAAGGATAATGCTGGCTTGGTCGAGCAAGTAGAGAAAAAACTTGATCAGATTAATCAGCTTCGATCTGAAATAAGCGTGGCTAGAGCTGATGCCGACGAGTGAAGGAGCAAGATGGATCAGCTAGCGTTGAAAAAAGAGACATTTCAGGCATAGTTAGCTTCAGCAGAGGCTCAACTTAGAGAGGCAAAGGAGAAAGTCGTGGCTCAAACCAGGAATACTGACGAGCTCCAATCTCGGATCAGCACGGTTATATCAGATCGAGATAATATGGCTAAAGAGCTAAAAACGGCCAAGTCGGAAGTTGCCGTGGTCAAAGCCGAAGCTGATGAATTGGTGGCTCAATATAAGGCCGATGCTGAAGTTGCTCAAGATCAATCAAGGAATATGGTTGACCATATGAGGTGGCAATCTCGTAGACTTGTCCTTGAAGAGATTCATGCTCGAGGCTTTGATTTATCGGCGAAGATCAAAGATGCCAGGATAGCCGAAGCCGAGGCCAGAAAATTAGCCTTTCTGGAGGAGGATGATTTCAAGGATTCAGTTGGATTTGAAGAATGAGACGACCTCAGAAATTCTGATATCGAGGTGGGATCCAGTTGAGACCAAGTCGCTCCTAACCGATTTTTATCTTTTCCTGTGTTTAATATTGTGTATCGAGGTTGCTCGATTTTGTGAAAAGGATTTTTGATGTATATATGTAAAGCTTTCTTTTTGCAACTTTCGAAATACCTTATCCCTCGAATACTATCGTAAAGCTTTCTTTTTGCAACTTTCGAAATACCTTAGCTCTCGAATACTATTAACTCGGTATGGCCTTAACCTTTTAATTCGGGGGGTTGCCCAGTAGGTCTTATATTCCCTCGAGTTCTGTTAACTCGAAACGACCTTAGCCTTTAAAGTTCGGGGTTTGCCTTAACATGTCTTATATCCCCTCGAGTTCTGTTAACTCGAGACGGCCTTAGCCTTTAAAGTCTTAGCCTTAACATGTCTTAATAGGTCTTATATCCTCTCGAGTTCTGTTAACTCGAGACGGCCTTAGCCTTTAAAGTTTGGGGTTTGCCTTAATAGGTCTTAACTCCCCTCGAATAAGTTTGTTTTTCAGACAAAAGTCCCCGAGTGAGAGAATGGTTATTCGAACTAAAATCAAAGTGTCCCTTGGGCTCGTTTGATCGGAAACAGGACGTTTGTATACAAGAGACTTTTCTTTATTCTTGTTCATGCATGTGTACAATTTGTGTTAGGGTTCGATCAATCTATTTGGGCACGGTTCATTTAATAGTTTGGCCCTTACATTAAATTTTATTGATCTTTGACCCTTCAATCCTAGAATATCTTTCCAAGCAAAAGTGGCCCCCCAGTATTCGGGCAATTGAAGATAGGTTTCGAATACTGTCATCACCGATTTGCTATCAGCCTACGAATCTAAGTTAACACGTTTTACTAGTTGCCTCATTAAAAATCTTGCTGTAAAACCCATTTTGGGACAAAACCGGTTCAAGGGAAAAAGAGTGCAACGCATGCTTTCAGACTTAATATCTCGTATCCCCCGATCCAGGGTACCTCATTTGATACCTGCAAATGTTAGTTCGTAATGCAAATAAAAACAATGAACAGGGTCGTACCTTAGCAGTAATACCATTTTAAGTGACTTATGTTCCAATTGTTTGGTAGTTGTTTACCATCCACTGTTCCGAGCTTGTAGGATCCCTTTTCTGGTGATTTTAATGATACGATAAGATCCTTCCCAGTTTGGTCCTAGCTTCCCTTCATTCGGGTTCCGTGTGTTTGGTGTAACCTTCCTTAGTACTAAGTCCCCGACGTTGAAATATCGAAGGCTGGTCCTTTTGTTATAATACCTTTCGATCCTTTGCTTTTGAGCAGCTAGTCGAACAAGGGCGGCTTCACGTCTTTCATCTAACAGTTCCAAGTTCGTATTCATGGCTTCGTAGTTCGATTCCTCTATCGCATACCGGAACCTGAACACTTGGTTCCTCGACCTCGACCGGTATCAAAGCTTCGGCGCCATAAACCAGAGAGAACGGGGTGGCTCCGGTGCTGGATTTCTCGATCGCATGATATCCCCATAGGACTTCGGGTAATATTTCCTTCCATCTCCCTTTGTCATCGGTTAATCTCTTTTTGAGATTATGAAGTATTGTTTTGTTGGTAGATTCGGCTTGTCCATTCCCACTGGGGTGGTAGGGCATTGATAGGATCCTTTTGATCTTATGATCTTCGAGGAATTTTGTCACTCTGCTACCGATGAATTGCTTCCCGTTGTCGCATACGATCTCGGCTGGCATTCCAAATCGGCATATGATGTGATCCCAAATGAAATCGATCACTTCTTTTTCCCTAACCTTCTCATACTCCTACGCTTCCACCCATTTAGAAAAATAATCAGTCATAAATAGTATAAATTGAGCTTTACCTGGCGTGTATGGAAGAGGGCCAACGATGTCCATCCCCCATTTCATGAACGACCATGGTGATAGGACTGAATGGAGTGTCTCCTCGGGTTGATGGATCATCGGGGCGTGCCTTTGGCATTCGTCACATTTTCAAACAAACTCTTTTGTGTCTTTTTCCATGTCGACCCAATAATAACCGGCTCTGATTATTTTTCGAATCAGCGGCTCGACGCCGGAATGGTTCCCGCAAGTACCTTCGTGGATTTCCGTTAAAATGTACTCAGTTTCACCCGGTCACAGACCTATCGAGAGCGCCGTCAAATGTTATATGAACAAGGTTCCGTCGTCGGACAAGCTGAACCGGGCCGCCTTCGTACGCAGGGCCCTCGACTCTTTTGGATCCGAGGGGAGTTTGCCGGAACTGAGATATTCCACGTATTTGTTCCTCCAATCCCAATTTAGACTTATTAAATTGATCTCAGCGTGGCCTTCTTCCACTACTGACCTCATGAGCTGTACAACCTTCCCAGAATCAACCTCGTCATCTTCGATCGACGACCCCAAGCAGGCGAGGGCGTCGGCCTCGCTGTTTTGATCCCGAGGTATATGTTGTAAGGTCCATTCTTTGAACCGATGCAACGTCACTTGTAGTTTATCTAAGTATCTCTTCATTCGCCCTTCCCTAACCTTGAACGTTCCATTGACTTGATTTACCACAAGAAGGGAGTCGTACTTGGCTTCGATCGCTTCTACTCCCAAGCACTTGGCTAGTTCTAGGCCTGCAATCATGGCTTCATATTCTTCCTCGTTGTTAGTCAGTTTCACAGTCTTAATAGATTGTCGAATTATGTTACCAGTTGGTGGCTTCAACACGATGCCAAGTTCGGATCCCTTCGCGTTCGAGGCACCATCTGTGAAAAGGGTCCATATTCCTGAAGGAGTTCTAGAACCAGCTAACAACTCTCTTTCGACCTCGGGTATTAGGGATGGTGTGAAATCGGCCACAAAGTCTACCAACACCTGAGATTTAATAGCGGTTCGAGGTCGATATTCAATGTCGTACCCACTTGTTTCTATGGCCCATTTGGCCAATCGACCTGAGAGCTCAGGCTTATGCATCACATTGCTTAATGGGTAAGTTGTTACGACGCATATGGGATGACATTAGAAATACGATTTCAGTTTCCTAGAAGCGCTTAACAAAGCGAGCGCCAGGTTTTCCAAGTGAGGATACCTAGTCTCGGCTTCGCCTAAGGTTCTGCTGACATAATAAATAAATTGTGTACCTTGTTCTTCTCGGACTAGGACTCCTGTTACCGCTGTCTCTGAGACTGCCAGGTAAAGGTACAGTTGTTCGTCCGTCTTTGGTGTATGAAGCTACGACGGGCTCGATAAATATCTTTTGTGTTCTTTCAAAGCATGCTGGCATTTCGGAGTCCATGAAAAGTTGTTCTTCTTTTTCAATAGATCGAAGAACCGGTAGCTTTTATCGGACGACCTCGAAATGAATCGCCCTAAAGCGGCTATCTGTCTGGTCAACTTTTGCACAGCTTTCACATTATCTACGACCGTGATATCCTCGATAGCCTTGATCTTTTCAGGTTTGATCTCGATTCCTCGATTCGAGACCATGAATCCGAGGAATTTACCTAAACTCACACCAAACGCGCACTTTTCTGGGTTCAACTTCATGTTGTACTGCTTCAACGCACTGAATGTTTCTTGCAAATGGTTTAAATGGTCCTTTGCTCACAGGGATTTAACTAACATGTCATCAATATAAACCACTATTGTCTTTCCTAGTTGTTTCTCGAACGTTCGGTTTACTAAGCGTTGGTATGTGGCTCCAACATTTTATAACCCAAATGGCATTATATTATAACAGTATGTGCCATATTTAGTGATGAAGGAAGTTTTTTCCTGATCACCTGGGTCCATCCATATTTGGTTGTAGCCGGAGTATGCTTCAAGAAAACTAAGGGTCTCATGGCTGGCAGTTGTATGGTAAGGGAAAAGAGTCTTTTGGACATGCTTTATTCAAGTCTTTATAATCTAGACATTCTTAATTTATTTCCTTTTTTAGGGACTACCACTATATTTTCCAACCAATCCGGGTATTTAACCTCCCAAATAGACCCTATCTTTAGAAGTTTAGTTACCTCTTCCTTGATGAATGCATGTTTGATTTCGGACTAAGGCCTCCTTTTTTGTTTGACTGGATGGAACTTCGGATCCAAGCTCAGCTTGTGAGTGGTTATCTCTGACAGTATACCTGTTATATCAAGGTGGGACCAAGTGAAGCAGTCTTCGTTAGTTGTAAGGAATCGAATGAGTTTTGTCCTAAGCTCGGAGCTCAACCCCGAGCCCAGGTATACCTTTCGTTCGAGCAATTCTTCTCGCAGTGTGACTTGTTCCAGTTCCTTGATAGTTGATTTTCTGGCATCGGAATCTTCGGGGGTGATGAAAGATATGGGAATTCCATAATCATCATCCTCAACATATACTTGTTTATCCACATTTTCCGAAGATGGTATCTGTGATTGCTATTTTGTCTTGCTCTCGACCCTTTGGTTAGGAACCGTTGGTGTTGGTGTCATTTCTTCCACCGCAAACATCTCTTTCGCAGTTGGTTGCTCCCCGTAAACTGTTTCAACTCAATTGGGCGTCGTAAATTTCAACACTTGATGTAATGTCGAAGGTACCTCCCTCATGTCATGGATCCATGGCCTTCTGAATAGAGCATTGTATCTCATGTCCCCTCCGATCACACAAAACTTTGTTTCTCGAATGGTTCCAGCAGTATTTATTGGCAACAGCATTTCACCCTTGGTGGTCTCACATGCCATATTGAACCCGTTAAGTACTCGAACTGTAGGAATGATCCGGTCTAACAAGCCGAGTTTCTCCACGACCCATGATCGAATTATATTGGCCGAGCTACCTGGGTCGATTAACACACGTTTTACTTTAACTTTATGTATAAGTACAGATATTACTAGTGCGTCGTTGTGGGGTTGTACAATTCCTTCCGCATCCTCATCGTTAAAAGATAAAGTCCCCTCTGGCGTGTAATCCCGAGTGCGCTTTTCCCTAATGATGGATATTTTGATACATTTCAACATCGGCCCTTGAGGGGTATCGACTCCACCGAGAATCATGTTGATTGTATGTTATGGTTCTTCTTGGCCTGTCTATTTTTTCCTGTTTCCGAAATGATTTTTTGCTCGGTCGCTCAAGTATTCTCGAAGGTGTCCATTATTGAGTAACCGGGCTACTTCTTCTCTCAATTGCCGACAGTCTTCCGTTTTATGATCGTGAGTGTCGTGATATTTGCATATCTGATTAGGATCCCTTTGGGTCGGATTAGATTGCAATGTTCGAGGCCATTTAGTATCTTTGATACGACTGATAGCAGATACGATAGTGGCAGCATCAACGTTAAAATTATACTCCAATAATTGAGGTGCTTCTTTATGCCCGATGGGCCTTTCAAAATTGCTTTTGGTCATGAGCCCCCGGCTGTTCCTGACCTCGGTCATTTCTCCTTTTATGTCTTGGAGAGTTTTGCCCGGATACGCCAATTTTGCTGTCCCTTTGATACGGCCGATGTCGCTCTCTATTCGATCTTGGTTCGCGGTAAACTTCCCTTCGGATTTTGTCATAAGCTCTAACGGGGTAAATGGAACCCGAAGGGGCTCCGAGGTGATCGCCTTCGACTTTGATTTTTGACTGGTACCGGTTATGTACATCAGCCCATGTCATGGCAGGGTAATCTATTAAGTTCTGTTTTAGTTGTTGCGAAGCCGCCAAGCTTCGAACATTGAGCCCTTGAGTGAAAGCTTGAACAGCCTATCGTCTGTGACCGATGGCAGATCCATCTGTTATTTGGAACCGGGACATGAACTCTCTGAGCATCTCGTTATCCTTCTGCCTAACTTTGAAAAGGCGTTTCGACCTTGATGGCGCCTGCGTGTGCCTTCACAAAAGAATCTGCAAGCATAGAAGATGAGTCTATAGAATTAGGAGGTAAGTTGTGATACCATGTCATGGCTCCTTTCGACATGGTCCCCAAATTGTTTCAACAGAACGGATTCGATCTCGTCATCCTCCAAGTCGTTCCCTTTGATAGCGCATGTATATGCGGTTACATACTTGTTCGGGTCGGTCATTCCATTGTATTTGGGGATTTCTGGCATACGAAAGTTTTTGGGTATTGGTTTCGGAGCCGCGCTCGGTGGAAAAGGTTTTTGCACGAACCTTTTGGAATCTAAGCCTTTTAATACCGGGGGTGCTCCTGGTATTTGGTCCACCCTGGAGTTGTAGGTTTCCACCTTCTTGTTATTTGCCTCGATTTTCTTCTCCCCAGATTCTATTCGTTTAGTCAGTTCTTCGAGCATCTTTATAATTTCAGGGTTTGCCCCTGATTCACACTCATTCAACCTTCTTACAACCGATCCATCCTTATGGGTAATTTCCCGGGAAGGGTCAGGCTCAACCCTGTTGCACTTGCAATATTTCGAAGATCATCCGGAGGCTGATCCCGTACCTCTCGTCGTTTTGGGGATTTTGTGTCACCGATCGGGCTCCCTTATGAACGCTATTTGAGGGGCCAGTAAGCTGATCTGCATCGACTGTCACTTGTGAATTAGCATCGATTGGAATTTCGTCACAGCGGCACTATGCTATTATTTTCGCCTTGATGATCGAACTCGTTATCAACGTGCAGAGGTGCCGATTGAGAGTTTGACATCTCTGTATTGAAACCTGGAATCAGAAACACTTTAAAGAGCAAGTGTGAAACAATGTGTGTGACGAAAAGTTGTATCAAGTATCCACTATTATCCTTAGCCCCACGACTGGCACCAAACTGTTTACCCTAAATTTCGGATAACAATTAAATTTATACGTGATTTTAAGGATACATGGCCTAATTTGATACAAATGAAGAATAATATAATGAAAGTTAAAATTAAGAGATAAATGAAAAGAACGCAAACCACCCGAGTTAAACACTCTTGGCCGTTGGCTGATCCTTCTTAGGCAGAAACTAATTATAATGGAAATTGGAACAAGTTAATGATAAAATAATTCAAGAGAGTAATATATCACTGTTATTTTTTTTATTGATGATTCGTGAAAAAGGTGCCTGGTAAAAAATTCAACTCTCCCTTTATATAGTGGGGGGTCGTACAACTGGTACAACTTTTATACAAGGTAAAAATCTCCTGATTTGCTAATTAAGCGGTTCTATTGATTTGTGCCGAGATTCTTGCCGCGATGTTCGTCCCATTACGGATATTTCGGCTTTCCGTCATTTAGGTTTAATGATCTTCCCTTGGACATTTTCGGAGTTAGGATCGATTTCGGACCACGGGCTCGGTGTTCTCGAGGTTGGACATTCTGGCTTCGTGTTCCGCTTTGATGAAGCTCAGGTGCGATCTTCGACCCTACGCATTCTGAACCCGATCTATCGTGCAATAGTTGAACTCAAGGTTAACCATATAGAGTCGAGCCCGATTTCGACCACATATAAATGTGCCCGATTTCGAACGTATACATTTAATTGTAACAAATGATGGTTAATGAGAGAAGTCAACATGTAACTAAAAAAAATCCCAAGTATAGTGATAATAAATAAATTAATAAGAGAAGATAATAACATGAAGAAAATGCTACAAAAATAAGGGTGTGTTTACACGAAGGAAAATATTTTTCAAGTTTTCCCATATTTTGTTGGCTTAAATATTTTAAAAAATATTTTCCTAATAAATTCATTTTCCTCCAATTGGAGGAAGATATTTTCCAAAACTCTTTTTTAGTCTTCCCCACACTACCAATCCCCACCAATCCATCCCCCNACCACCCAACCCCCTACCCTACCCTCCACCCCCACCCTAAATAAAAATATTATTAAAAGAACTTTCTTTTTATGTTATAGATAGAGTACTTTCTTTTTCATTTCAACAAAATGAGTATCTTCTTTTTATGATGTAGAAAAAGCATTTTATTTCATTTCAACAAAATAAGTATTTTCTTTTCAAGATATAGAAAAAGTATTTTTCTTTCATTTCAACAAACATGTATTTTCTTTTCATGATAAAAAAAAAAATTTCTTTCATACAAAATGGGTACTTTCTTTTCATGTTGTAGAAAGAGTATTTTCTTTATCAACAACAAAAAAAGTATTTTTTTTAGTTATGGAGCTCAAATTTTAACGTTATTCTTGTGTAAAAAAGTAAAGTAGCTCATTAGTTCATTTGGGCTTGTGTGAATTTTTAAAAGAATAATTAAATTCTTATAAAAAGAAATCAAGTCCTAAAAATATTGGGTATTTGAGAGGGGGAAGGGGAGGGGGAGAGAGAGCACAAGAAACATGAGGATTTGGGAGAGGGAGGATGTGAGGAGAGTAGCATAGGAAATAATTTTCCTAAAAATATTTTCTACTAACTAACCAAACACTAGAAAATATTTTCCGAAATAATTTTTTCATTCACCAACCAAACAAGGGAAAATAAGCGATAAAACTACTTATTTTTTTAGAAAAATACTTTCCAGAAAAATATTTATCTTTGTACCAAACATACCCTAAGAAATAACTCAATGACTACTAGGAGGAGAAAACCTCGAAGATCATTCTCATCTCATACACAAGAAGGAAAAACTTTCACTTGTCTCTCTCATACTCAAAAATTAGTCTCTAGACTCTTATTGATAGTACCAATAGGAAGAAGTGAAGTAAAACTTCCTTGACTACTGTCTAAGGACCCCTTTGGCAATAGATTTTGCCAAAATATATTTGAAGTTTTTTTGGAAAATACATATTTGTTCATAAATTTTATCCATATTTTGGCAAATTCCCAAAACCCAAAACTCAAATCCCAAAATATTACCATTATATTTTTTAAAAATTACCCCAAACTTTTGTATTTTATAAAAGAGTCCACCATTTGTTATTTTGTAACAATGTTGCTTCGTCTTCTCGGTCATCTAATAGTGTATTATGTAGTTCATTACAAAAATGACAATTTTGTACCAAATTTATTTATGTTCAGGACTATGGTTTGCGATAATATGATGACTGTTATTGATGAAGGTACTGTTGGGTATTTATGATAGTTTTTAGAACTTGTGGGTATAAGTCATGTTTCATGTTTTTCAAAAAGAAAAAGGTGAAATATCTTTTGAAAACTCATGTCCAAACACATTTTCATCTTAAAACCAAACTTTACACAAATCAGATTTTTCAAAATAAATTTGAGAATCTATGGCCAAATGCTAACTAAATAACTTGAGACTCACCCATGTCAATTGTCAAGGGACAAAGACAAGACATATGTGAAACGAATTAATTAAATTGATTAATGATGGTGATTTCATCTTTGTTTTTTCTGTTTTTGTTTTTGGTAAAGTTGGTGATTTTCATTGGAACCAAAGTGTGATATTTTTGGACTCAAAGCACAAAAATAGGTGAAAAAATAACATGTGACCATTTTATATGTAACGCATGGATGGCATGCTGTCACGACCCAAAACTCAACCTGCCGTGATGGTGCCTATCATGATACTAGGCAAGCTGACTACTCAGTACATTTCCAATACTTTCAAATTTAAAATATACTAAAACAGGTTTAAATTAGTAAAATCTCATAAAAACTGATAAAAACCATCACAACTCGATACAGAAGTTTCCCAAAAATCAAGGTGTCACCGAGTACATGAGCATTTATACAAAATACAAAGTCTGAAACACTATCTAAGAAACTGAAACTGAATAAGCAAAACTGAGGGATAGGGGAGGAGAGTCAAGGTACAACGGACGCCAGGGCAGCTACCTCGATAATGTCTAAATGACTATAAACTCTGAGAATCAGCAACCACCATGTTTGGAAACACCTGGATCTGCACACAAAGTGAAGGGTGTAGCGTGGGTACAACTAACTCAGTAAGTAACAAGTCTAACTATTGGGCTGAAAGTAATGACGAGCTTCACAGGTACAGTTCAATTACAGAATTACAGTACAGAAATATAGGCATGCTTTCAAGTTTAACAGTTAAAGCCCAAATAGAAAAAATATGTCAAGTTCAGCTAAAACAAGATATGGTACATCTCGATATCTATATGTCAGTTATGTATGCCAACTGAAGTACAAAATAGTGATGAAATCATATGCATACTCTCAGATCATCAATCATTCAGCCCTCCCATTCACTCCATCGTCACATCACTCATTCCTAACAATCACTCCATCCTCACAATCACTCAATCATCCAATCGCTCGGCACTCGCACTCAGTATGTACCTACGCTCGCTGTGGGTGTGCAGACTCCAGAGGGGCAAATCCAGCCCAAGCGCTATAATAAGCCAATTATGGCATGAATCAATAAAACATGTTGCGACGTGCAGCCCGATCGCATAAATATCCTCACAATCAGGCCCTCGGCCTCACTCAGCCATCAATCTCTCCAGTCTCTCGGGCTCACAAGAATCATGATAATCAGCCCAAATAATGATGATATGATGTATTAATAAATGGCACAGAGACTAAGATATGATATGCGAATAATAGCTGTGACTAAGTTCACAATTACAATTTAAGCAAATAATTTAACATGCAACACGACCTTTATGGGTCCCTATAGTATCGGTATGTAGCTTAAGCATGATTTCTAACATGATTTGCAACTCAATTTCTCTAACACATGGAGAATATACGGATAACGACAATATTATTCAACTATACGGTTCCACGGAATCGACCAAGTAACAATTCCTACGGTGCACGCCCACACGCCCGTCACCTAGCATTTGTGTCACCTCAACACCAATAACATAACACGTAATTCGAGGTTTCATACCCTCAGAACCAAGTTTATTAGTGTTACTTACCTCAAACTGTGTTAATCTCTACTCCAATAACCCCTTGCCTCACGAATCGACCTCCGAATGCCTCGAATCTAGCCACAAATAATTCGATACAATCAACATGAGCTAAAGGAATCAATTCCATACGAAAATACTAAGTTCTTAATCAAAAGTCAAAGAGTAAACTCAAAAGTCAACCCCGGGGCCCACGTCTCGAAATCCAATAAAAGTTACAAAACCCGAAAGCCCATTCAACCACAAGTCCAACCATACCAAATTTACCAAATTTCGATACCAAATTATCACTCAAATCCCCAAATTAAACTCTCCAAATCCCTAGCCTCAAACTCCCAAAATTCCATCTCAAAAACACACAAGCTAGGTGGAAAATTCAATGGGGAAATAATATTATTGAATAAAAATAATCACAAGTGACTTACCTCAAGAAACTCCTCGAAATCCCTCTCAAAAATCACCTTAGCCCGAGCTTGAAATGTCCAAAATGATAAAAATCTTGAAACCCTTGAGTTTTAAAGTCTGCCGAGTGCTTTCACACCTGCGGGCCAAAATTCTGCTTCTGCGGTGAAATCTCCGCACCTGCGGAGTTCACTTAAGTCCCCAGACTTCGCACTTGCGCCCCAAAATCCGCATCTGCGGAAGCGCTTCTGCACCCGAACGTCCGCTTCTGTGGGAACATCTGACCACCTCAGCCTCTTCCATTCTCCACTTCTGTGACCTCTTTTCCGCAGGAGCGACTCCGCTTCTGCGGCCACCTCTTCGTACCTGCGATGCTCCCTTTGCCAGACCAACTTCACTTCTGCGCCACTCCAGCGGCACCTGCGACCAATCCCCTAGCAGGTGCGGTCACACAAGAAGGACCCCAGCTTCACCAATGCTTCAAGTTTCATTTTTGATCTGTTAACTATCCGAACTCCACCCGAGGCCTAAAATACGATACAAACTTAGTCGAGCCCTTAAATCACATCAAACAATATCAAAAACACGAATCGCACCCCAATTCAAGTAGATATAGCGCATTGCATATATAGCGCTATGCCTATATTAAAAAACTCCAGTCTTCTCCCTCGCGGACAGAATCAAAAACCGGTCCCCCCCCCTCCTTTTTAAAGCTTAAACCTCCATTGGAGCCCACCCATCCCCCCTAAAATGGTGCCCCCTCATTATTGTAGCGAGCCAACACCCAATCCAAGGCTTTGTCGTGTAGTGAATATCTTCTATTGCTCGTTTCGATGATCAAATCATCAATTTTTCTCAATTCAAAAAACTCTAAAACAAGGTATTCCGACTCACTTTTGTAGTAAAACTCACGTATATAATTTACTAATTAGTTGTTTTTACTGTGTTGTATGCTTTTTGTGATTATTTTTTGATATAGTTATTTTTTTTTGTTTTTTATATGAATTAGTTTATTTATGTGCAAAAAATTATGAAAATTGTATATTGTTCTTGTGTTGAATACTTGGTGTTATATGTGACTTTATTGTTGTTTAGTGTCCTTTAGTGTTATGTTATGCCTTTTATTGTTATGTAGTGCCCTTTAGCGTAGTAAAACTGATAATAAATTATAGTTTATGTTAATTGATGTTGTTTATGGACATTTAGTGTAGTGTGACTTTAGTGCTCTTTAGGATTCTTTAATCTAGAATAAAAACCGCGTGCCCTCATTAACTAACTCGGTTAGAGTAGTCAATTATGAATTAAATGTATTACTAGATAATTATCAAATATTAGATATGAATCATAATATAATTAGTTGACATTACAAAAGAGACGTTGTCGGATTTTCTGGCAAAATATAAAAGTTAACAAACAAATCGTTACGAATGAAATAAATTGAATATTATTAAGTATTAAGTTTGTAGTATTTTTTATATGAATAATTATTAAATATATATTGATTAATTATGAAAATTAAATATTTAATTCTGCTATAGCCCAAAAATTCTCAAAAAAAGATGGCAGTTCAAATAAAACCCTGCAGAATTTTAGTAAAAAATGTAAGAAACTAACATATAAATATTAATATAGAAATTTATCAACCTAAGTATTTGTTATATGAATAATTACTAAAATATCTTATTATTTATGAAAATTAAATATTTAATTCTCTTATAACCCCAAAATATCTGGAAATAAGATGACAGTTCAAACAAAACCCTGCCGAATTCTAGTTAAAAAAATATAAGAAACTAACATATAAAATAATAGTATAGAAAATTTATCAACCTAAGTATTTTTATATAAATAATTATTAAATATATCATGATTAGTTATGATAATTAAATATTTAATTCTCTTATAATCTAAAACTATCTGAAAAAAGATGATAGTTCAAACAAAACCTTGTCGAATTCTAGTATAAAATGTAAGAAACTAACATATAAAATAATAATATAGAAAATGTATCAACTTAAGTAATAATATAGAAAATTTATCGATTAAATATTAATATAAAAATATTGCAATATATCTAAAGATGTTAAACGATTAAACAGAAAAATACTTTAACTAATATTATTTAATTTACAGACATCGTCATGGAGCTTACCATATGCATCCTGCACCTGCTGTTCAAGAGCTACTGTTGCTACAGGGTGGCCATAGGTCTTCACACATCTGGGATGGATAATGTTTGTCCCAGACCTTCCACCCCAGACGTATAGACGGTCTTTGGGAGTTCATTAGGGACCACCCATTTCATCCTCGTGCAGTTAGACGCCTTCAGCGGACGGGGTTTTACCGAATTATAAAGATCGGTCGGTTGCGGTTCGACTGGGCCCTGATCACGACTATTATAGAGCTGAGGCGACCGGAAACGCACACATTTCATCTACCTATCAGCTAGGCTACCATCACGCTAGAGGACGCTGAGGTTCTATTCGGGTTGCCTTTGATGGTATGGATGTTAGCTACCCGCAGCTCTTAGGGACTATACGGAAGAGGACTATCTACATATGTTGCAGAGGCTCATCGGTTTCTAGCATACGGAGCCGACTGCTTTGATTGGTGCCAGTCGATTGCAGTTGTTGCCCGTTAGGAAGCATCTGGTGGCGCTGCACACGGAAGTTACTGATGACTCACTGCCAGAGGCTATCGATCGGCAGACGAGGCCGTTGCTGCTGATGATGTTTGGTGGTATTCTGTTCCCTAACACTACGGGAAACCTAGTTAGCTTGCGATTTCTACATCATCTGGAGCAGCTAGATGAGTTACCTGATTACAGCTGGGGTGGAGCCGTTCTAGATTACCTTTATAGGCAGCTGTGCGGGTCGTCCATGGGCACGGTGAGAGACATCGTAGGTTTTATACCATTGCTGCAGGTGATACCATAATCAATTCTTTTCATGATTATAATAGAGATTGTAAAAGATGAACTTAAATTTTACGTCCACAATCAATATTAAATTTGGGCCTCGGAGCGGTTCCTGCAGATCCAACCACCTCTAACACCGATAGCTTCAGATGCACCGCCTCTACCATTTCTACCACTAGCTAGGAGGTGGGTAGATAGGCGAGGCCACGCCCGCGAGGTCGAGGCTCGACATCGTCTCCCTTAATACACGGATCTGTTGGATTTACTTGAAGACACTCAGGTACATATATATCTAAGTTTTTTTGATAATGCTTGATCTGTCTTGCGTTTACTCACGATTCTTATGTTTAACAAATAGTTCACATGGAGGCCATACAGCGACGAGCTCATAGCTGGATTGCCAGATTATTGCTCCCGCGGTCGAGCTATGTGGATGTCTTCATTCCCACTTATATGTCTCGATATAGTCGAGGATCATGCCATCGAGCGAGTCCTTCCAAAGTTTCATTCATCGTGCTGGTGGTCGGTACATTCCATACGCCAAGAGGCATGAGGCACGGGTATGTTATTTGTTATACTTGTAATGTTGTGTTACTTTAACATCCTTCCTTAACTGATATGTTATATGCTATGCAGGCTATTGGCTTACACCGGTTCTACCAGTTGGGACTGGAGATGCTATAGCATATAGGTGACAGAGCAGCAGTTGTGCACGGGCTTGGTCGTCGAGTTGCTGATCTTGCTGCTGACACATTGAGACATGCCCGAGAGGATGCACGCTTAGGTTATGAGGCTGCGTATGTGCCGCCTGAGGAGTACCATCATGGGCCACAAATGGCCCCAGAAAGTGGTAGACGTGGCTGGCGTGGCCAGAGAGAAATGGGTGGCCTGCGTGGTCGTGGTGGTCGGCGAGGATGGGGTCCCCAACAAGGGGGCGATGAGGCACCCGTGGAGTATATTAGAGATGATCAGCCGGGTGACTACCCCGAGCCATACGATGCTCCTTATGATATGTCGTCATTCAGCCTTCAACTGTCACCAGGGACTTCACAGTAGACCCCGTCAGCTCTAGTGTTGATTGCGGGCACAGCCATTATGCAACATGATTGGGACATGTATTTTCCTGTTCGTCTAGAGACATCGAGGGTTGCTGATGATCATCCGATATGAGAGGTGCATAGTGGGCGACGACTGAGTTATGGCTCAGCACAGAGGGCTGCTGAGGATCTTTCAGGCACAGATAGGGAGACATCACTTCGGGTCGAGGCGTTACAACCTTCATCTACTCCAGTGCACCTCAGAGTTCCCACAGAGCATTTTGTGGCTACTGAGGCGCAGGTTTTTTTGTATTACTATTATTTCAATTTGTTTTTACCTTATAGACTAGTGAATAATATCTAAAATGTTTATATTTTTTTAAAGATTCGCCATCACCCGTCACAGAGAGCCACATTGTGCGATACTCGCTTGCCGTAGACGGATGATCTTATTCAGAAGCCCGCTGAGACCATGGTATGACCATTAAATTTTTTTGCTAACACGTACGTCAGTATTCTATATTTCATATACTAAAATATCTTATTATGTTTGTAGGTCGCTGATGGCCCAACGGCCGCTTCTACTGAGCCTGCTAACCTTACTGACGATTATGCTGCAGAGCATCCTCCGATAAAGAGGCGACGTGATGAGGATGATCCTGATAGCGTAGCCGGACGGGATAGTATACGCCTCAGGCCAGCCAATGCTTTAAAGCATACAAGCTGTGGGACTCATTGATATGTCTTTTGAGTTGTATATATAATATTAAATATCTAATAGTAAAATTATTGATGTTTTACATAATTTGCGCATGTGTTTTTATTTTGCGGGTTATTTATTAGTTTAAAACCATAACACAAAAAAATAAAATAGATTAACATAAATTGTCATTAAAACTTATAGATAACACATGGCACGTACAACATAAAAATAAAAAACTACACTTAATGCATCCATGTGCTGGTTTAGTCACTATCGCCATTATTCTATGCTTCAACCACTGAAATTTTTCTTCCAACCGATTATTTTCTTCTTCTGCTTCTTTTAGGTTCTCCTTCACTGCTGCAAGTTGTTCTTGCAGTTTCAAGATCTGGAGTTCACACTCACTGGTCAGATTCCAAATATTTAGCAAACATAATTTTTAATATTCCTGGTTAATGGGTTCATCATACCATTCTTCAAAACCACATTGATTTTCGTCCTACAAATGGGGATGATAACAAAAGACTACTAATTAACATGTTATAAATAATATATTAACCAACATAACTTTCAATAATAACTTACAACTTGTTTACACATCCAATGTTGGCGCCCTAGATTACAATTTGACCAACATGGATTCAAAATCGCACGTTTGCCACAGTAATACCTTGGTACGTCATTACGTCCAGACATGTCGTAATGCTTGAACTTGAAAATTTTATGGAAAGTTGTTTTCTTTGTTTGGTTGTGCCGCAAATAATAATGCAAAATGCGCGGGGTGTGACAAACTTTGTATCAGAACAGGTTTGTACCTGGGAGTCTGCAAGCTATATCTAGTAGAGTCTTGTTTATAGGTATGCTGTGCACCATACTTATAAATAGGTGGCCACATGATATTTAGGATAGAAGCCTTTCTTTCTTATCTAGATCGTGCTATAGAGCTAAGTCGTAAGAGTTCACTTCTAATCCTATTCTTGTTTATGTTCGTAGCAATGCCAACTACGAGATGTTAGGTGGTTGTTTAGATATTAGATGAAGAGGCAGGGGAGGGTACCAATCGGGTGCCACCTTCCCACATGGATCAATGTGAACCTCATGATGTGGCTGGGGTTTTTATAGGCAGCTAATAGTGATTTTAAGTTACATAACACATATTGGTGATGTGCTACATGTCGCGTGCCAATGATTCTTTTTGGTACAAGTCAGTGCAACTTTTTCAGGTCCACAGCTCTTGCAGGTCGACATGAAAATACACATAACGCATATTGGTGATGCGCTACATATCGCGTGCTAATGATTCTTTACAGTACAAGTGGGTGCAGTTTTTTCAGGTTGACAACTTTTTCAAGTCGACGTGACAATACAATAATGCATATTGGTGATGCGCTATGTTTCGCGTGCTAATGATTCTTTACGGTACAAGTCGATGCAGCCTTTTCAGGTCGACATGACAATACACATAACGCATGTTGGTAATGCACTACATTTAACAGACAAGTTCGTGCAGTTTAGTTCTTTTTAAGTTGAACTATCACGACCCAAAATCTCACATGTCGTGATGGCGCCTATCGCAAAACTAGGTAAGCCGACAACTCACATATAACCATGCATATTTAATTTAAAACATACCGCAATAAGCTTAAATAGTGAAAATCTCATAATAACTGATAAGAAAATACCTTAACTCGATACAAAATTCTCCACAATTCGGGTGTCACTGAGTATATGAGCATCTAAATGACAACATAGTCTAACTGCTAAAACGCCGTCTAGAAAGATAGAACAGTAAAAATAAAATAAAAAGAAATAGAGTCGAGTTCTGTGGACGCCAAGGCAGCTACCTCAATAGTCTCCAACAGATAAAACTCTAAAGCTAGCAACCGCTGTGCCTAGAAGTACCTGGATCTGCATACGAAGTACAGAGTGTAGTATCAGTATAACCGACCCAATGTACTCAATAAGTTACAAGTACTAACCTTGGGTTGAAAGCAATGACGAGCTCAGTCAGTACAATCCAAATGTAGAATTTAACAGTACATAATGCTTTCAAGTTTAACAGTTTAAATTCAACACGGATAAGATATGCAAAGAATGACTGACATGAGGAATGTTACTTCTCTATATTCTACATGTCAAAAGTGCATGCCACATGTAATGCATCACAATGATGACCTCACGTACTCACACTCTCAGAGTACTCAATCGGAGTGTCTCAACTCTCACTCATCACACTCAGTCACCCAGCACTGTACGGTACCTGCGCTCAGTTGTGGTATGTCAGACTCCATACGGGCATATCCTCCCCAAGCACTAATAAAACCTCCTGCGGTGTGTAGTCCAATCAAATCATGAATCGATAATACCTGCAGTGACGTGCAACCCAATCCCATCAAGAGTCGGCACAGCCCGATCCCATCAATATTACTCACAAACAAGCCCTCTGTCTCACCCGGTCATCAATCTCTCTCCATTCTCTCGGGCGCACAACACTCATGCCAATAAGCCAAAAATAATGATAGATGATGTAACAATAAATGGTAACATAGACTGAGATATGATGTGCAATGACGAATGCGATTGAGTACACAACTGCAATTTAAGCAAATAACTCAACAGCATAAGAACGACCGTTGTGGGTCCCAACAGTATCAACACATAGCCTAAACATGATTTCTAACATAAATCACAGCTCAAATTCTCTAACACATAGAGTAGACATGAGTAATAGCAAGATTCAGTGACTACATAGTTTCACGGAATTAACCGAGTCACAATTACTACGATGCACGCCCACACGTCCGTCACCTAGCATGTGCGTCACCTCAACACCAATCATATAACACGTATTTAAAGGATTTACACCTTCAGAACCAAGTTTAGAAGTGTTACTTACCTTAAACGATGCAAATCTATACTATAACAAGCCCTTGCCTCACGAATCGGCCTCCGAACGACTCGAATCTAACCACAAACAACTCGATAAATCAACACAAGCTATAGGAATCAATTTCATATGATAAAGCTAAGTTCTTTAACAAAAGTCAAAAAATCAACTCAAAAAGTCAACCTCGGGCCCACATCTCGGAATTCGATAAATGAATAAAATCCAAACACCCATTCAACCACGAGTCCAACCATACAAAAATTCCTCAATTCTGATCGCAACTCGACCTTCAAATCCTCAAATTTAAGCCTATAAAGTTCCTACAATTTGCCCCAATTTTTCCAACCCAAAACACTAATTAAATGATAAAAACAATGATACATTCATATATATTAACAAAATCCGAGTTAGAATCACTTACCCCAATCAATTCCTTGAAAATCCCTCCAAGAATCGCCTCAATCCGAGCTCCCAAAATCCAATTATGACATATAACTCTAGCCCTCATTTTTTATATTTAACAGTCTGTACAGATCCTCCTCTTCGATATCGTGGAAAGTCTCTCACGATCACGAAGAACAAAATAAGCTTCCATCAAAAATAGCCTTTGCGATCGCGTAGGCTTAAAGCCTGACGCCCAGCTGACCACTTCTCTACGCGATCGCGTGGACCCCTCGCGTCCGGCGATGACCTGAGCCTCACGAAGCTACTCGAACACACTATTGCGGACCCAGAGAAAAAAATCCCTAGATGCCAACAACAACTCTTCGCGATCACGTCTCTTTCTCTGCGATCGCGAATGAGGAAACCATCAACAGAAAATTAGAAGTCTCTCAAAGTTCCAAATTGCGCCGAACATGATCCGAATCACACTCGAGGTCGCCAGGACCTCAACCAAACATACCAAAAGGTCCTAAAACATCATACGAACTCGCTCGAAGCCTTAAATCACATCTAACAACACTAAAACCACGAATCGCACATCGATTCAAGCCTAATGAACTTATGAACTTCTAACTTCCAAAACTATTGCCGGAACATAGCAAACCAACTCCGATTAACCTCAAATTTTGCGCACAAGTCCTAAATGACACAACGGACCTATTCCAACTCACGAAACCAAAATCCGAGCCTGGTAACAACAAAGTCAGCTCTCGGTCAAACTTCTCAACTCTCCAAACTTCTATTTCTTCAACTTCTGCCAATTCAAGCTAAAATTACCTACGGACCTCCAAATCAATATCCGAACACTCTCCGAAGTCCAAAATCACCCTACGGAGCTATTGGAACTATCAAAACTTTATTCCGGAGTCATTTACACACAAGTCAACATCTGGTCAACTCTTTCAACTTAGGCTTTCAACCTTGGGACTAAGTGTCCTAACTCATTCTGAAACATCTCCGGAAGCAAACCAACAACCCTGGCGAGTCAAATAACAACAAAAAACCACACTATAAGAAATAAATGGGGGGAACGGGGCTATAATACTAAAAATGACCGGCTTGGTCGTTACATTCTCCACTCTTAAACAAATGTTCGTCCTCGAACGAGTCTAGAATTATACCTGGAGTCTCAAATAGGCGTGGATATCTGCTCCGTATATCCCACTCGGTCTCCCAATCAGCCTCCTTGACTGGCTACCCTCTCCACTTCACCTTTACTGAAACTATATTCTTTGACCTCAACTTTCGAACCATGTTGAAGTCCAAAACATAAGTCAAATCTCCATCTAACTGAACCATGCTGAAGTCCAAAACATGAAACGGATCGCCGAGATACTTCCGGAGCATGGAAACATGAAACACTGGATGAATACTCGATAGACTAGGTGGCAATGCAGGCTTGTAAGACACCTCTCTAATCCACTCAAGCACCTCAAAAGGCCCAATACACCGAGGGCTCAACTTTCCCTTCTTCCCAAACCTCATAACACCTTTCATAGGTGAAACTCTAAGCAGTATTTTCTCTCCCACCATGTAAGCAACATCGCGAACCTTTCGATCGGCGTAGCTCTTCTGTCTAGACTGCACCATGCGAAGCCGATCCTGAATTAACTTAACCATGTCCAGAGCATCCTAAACCAAGTTAGTACCCAATTACCTAGCCTCACCCGGCTCAAACCAACCAACAGGAGACCGGCGCCGCCTTCTCCCATACAAAGCTTCATACGGAGCTATCTGAATACTCGATTGCTAGCTATTGTTGTAGGCAAACTTTGCAAGAGGTAAAAACTGATCCCAAGAACCCCCGAAATTCATGACACAAGCACGCAGCATATCTTCCAATATCTGAACAATGCACTCGGACTGTCCGTCCGTCTGAGGGTGGAATGTTGTGCTCAACTCAGCCCATGTGCCTAACTCTCGCTGCACTGCTTTCCAAAACTGCAATGTGAACTGCGTGCCCTGATCTGAAATGATGGACATCGGTACATCATGAAGGCGAACAGTCTCCCAGATATGGATCTCAGCCAACCGCTCTGAATAGTAGGTGGTCACAACTAGAATGAAATGCACGGACTTAGTCAACCGGTCCAATTTCACCCAACTAGCATTAAACTTCCTCGAAGTTTGTGGGAGCCCAACTATGAAGTCCATGGTGATACGCTCCCCCACTCCGAAATTTCAAGCCTCTGATGCTTGTACTTCACCTGCTGAGAATTTAAGCACCGAGCTACAAACCCCACTACATCTTTCTTCATCTTCCTCCACCAATAGTGCTTCCTCAAGTCCTGACACATCATCACGGCACCCGAATGAATGGAATACCGCGAACTGTGGGCCTCCTCAAGAATCAACTCACGTAATCCATCTACGTTGGGCACACAAATCCGACCCTACATCCGCAACACCCCATCATCCCAATAGAAACCTCCTTGGCATCACTGTGCTGAACCGAAATGAGGGTCATCATACTTACGCTCTTTGATGCAATCATATAAGGAAAACCGAGAAACCACACAAGCTAGAACCCGATTAGGCTCCGAAACATCTAACCTCACGAACTGATTAGCCAAGGCCTGAACATCTGCTTCAAGCGCTCTCTCACCAATAGGAATAAATGCAAGGCTACCCATACTCACGCCTTCCTGCTCAAGGCATCGGCCAACACATTGGCCTTCCAAGGATGATACAAAATGGTAATATCATAGTCCTTTAGCAGCTCCAACCATCTCCGCTGCCTCAAATTTAGATCTTTTTGCTTGAATAAGTGTTGGAGAGTCAGATGATCCGTAAATACCTTATAAGACACACCGTAGAGATAATGCCCCAAATCTTCAATGCATGAATGATGGTTGCCAACTCCAAATCATGAACATGGTATTACTTCTCATGGGGATTCAACTGGTGTGAAGCATAAGATTTCACTCTACCCTCCTGCATCAAGACACACCCAATACCAATCCGAGAAGCATCACAATACACTGAATAAAAACCCAGTGCCGAAGGCAAAACTAGAACGGGAGATGTGGTCAAGGCACTCTTGAGCTTCTGAAAGCTCTCCTCACGCTCATCCGACCACTTGATTGGCGCACCCTTCTAGGTCAACCCGGTCAAAGGCACTACAATAGATAAGAAACCCACCATGAAGCGACGATAATACCCGGCCAAGCTGAGAAAACTCTGAATATCAGTAGCTGAAGACGGTCTGAGCCAACTCTGAACCACCTATATCTTCTTTGGATCCACCTTAATCCCCTCACTGGACACCACGTGCCCCAAGAACGCCATCGAATGGAGCAAAAACTCACACTTGTAGAATTTGACATAAAGATTCTTCTCCCTCAACCTCTATAGTACAATCCTCAAATGTTGTGCATGCTCTTCCTGGCTACGTGAGTACAGCTGGATATCATCAATAAATACTATGACAAATAAATCAAGAAATGGGTGGAATACACTGTTCATCAGATGCATGAATGCTGCTGGGGCATTGGTCAGCCCAAAAGACATCACAAGGAACTCATAGTGACCATAGCGTGGTCTTGAATGTCGTCTTCAGAATATCTGAGTTTGGAATCTTCAACTAGTAATACCCAGATCTCAAATCAATTTTAGAGAACACTCTACCTCCCTGAATCTGGTCAAATAAGTCATCAATGCACGGTAAAAGATACTTGTTCTTAGTTGTAACTTTGTTCAACTGCCTATAGTCGATGAACATCCACATAGTACCATCCTTCTTCTTCACAAATAGAACCGGTGCACCCCAAGGCGACACACTAGGCCTAATGAACCCCTTATCAAGAAGCTCCTGAAGCTGCTCTTTCAATTCCTTCAACTCTGCTGGTGCCATACGGTACGGAGGGATAGAAATGGGCTGAGTGTCCGGCACCAGTTCAATACCAAAATCAATATCCCTATCGGGTGGCATGCCCGGCAGGTCTGCAAGAAACACATCCAGAAAGCCTCGCACTATAGGAACAGAACCCATAGTAGGAGTATCAACATCAACATCCCTCACAAAAGTCAAGTATGACAAACACCCCTTCCCGACCATCCGTTGGGCCTTCAAATATGAAATCACCCTACTGGGAACATAGTCTAGAGAACCTCTCCACTCTATCCTAGGTAACAACAGCATTGTCAATGTCACGGTCTTAGCGTGACACTCCATAATAGCATGGCATGGGGATAACTAATCCATACCCAGAATCACGTCGAAATCAACCATACTAAGCAATAAGAAATCAACTCTAGTCTCCAATCCTCCAATGTCACCACACACAACCGATACATACGGTCCACAACTATAGAATCACCCATCGGTGTAGATACATGAACATGTGAGACTAAGGACTCACAGGGCATATCTAAATAACGAGCAAAATATGATGATACATATGAATAAGTGGAACCAGGGTCAAACAATATAGAAGCATCTCTGTGGCATACTGAAATAATACTTGTGATCACTATGTCTGAAGCACAACCTCTGGCCTGGCAGGGAAAGCATAATATTGAGCCTGACCACCTGATAGGCCTCCCCCTCTAGGGAGACCTCTAGCTGCCTGGGCCCTATCCCGAGCTGGCTGAGCGGGTAGTGAAGTAACTGGTGCGGAAGTCGTAGCCTGATTCCTCTACTGAACTGGACCTCCCAAAAAGTGGGGAATATACCTCTTTACATGACCAAACTCTCCACATTTAAAGCAACCCCGCTATGACAATGGCGGCAAGTATTAAAGCGGACCCCGAGAACCAAAATAACTACTAGAGGGACCTAGCACAGATGAACCCTGAACTGATGGAGCACGAGATGAACTCTGAGCTGGGAGGGCACTGACAGATGACTAACCCAGACGAGCACTATATGAACCATGGCTAGCTGATGTGCCACAATGAACCAGACGAGCCATCTGAGCGGGCCTATAAGGACGATCCCTACTGTGGTGGGACTAACCCCCAGAAGAAACACCGTTAAAACCACCTGAACCACGAGGCCTCTTGGCCTCCCTCTCCTTATGCTCCTGTCTACGTACCAGCTTTAGCCTTCGAGCAATATGAACTACCTCGTCGAACCTAGAACCTAATACATTCTCTCTCATCATAACAAAGCGCAGTCCATAGTTCAGGCTATCAATGAACTCCTAATCATCTCCCTCTCTGTGGGAACCAGCCAGACCACGTGACAGAGCCAACTCTAAAAATCCCACCTCGTACTGGGTCACGGACATACCCTCCTAGTGTAGCTGCTCAAACTGCCAATGCAATTCCTCCCTACGGGTCGGTGGCACAAACTTCTCCAAAAAGAGAACGGTGAACTAGTGCCATGAAAGTAGTGTAGCATCGGCTGGCGTGCTCCGTGCATAGGCCTCCTACCATCTAAAGACTGCCTGCGACAACTGAAAAGTAGTAAATGAGACCCAGCTAGTCTTCAGAATACCCGCCTTGCGAAGAATCCGTTGACACCTATCCAAGAAGTCCTAAGCATCCTCTGACTCAGTTCCACTGAATGATGGAGGCTTGAGCCTCCCAAATCTCTCTAGTCTCTTTTGCTCCTCATCACTCATAATGGGACCCACATGGGACTGAGCAACTACAACCGGCTGGGCTGGTAGTACCCCTGGTGTCTAAAGTCCCTACACAACCTGCTCTAGAGTACGGGCAGCAGGAGTCTGAGCACCTCCCCGGCCTGAGAAGTGGCTGGTGCGGCCTGAACTGAAACCGCCTGAGTAAGGCTAGTGCATACAGTCAATATCTGGGCTAGAGCCTCCTAAAGGCCTATAATCACAATGGGCAAAGCTGGTGCCTTAGCAGGTCCCACCGGCTCAACTACATCTGGAATCTGCTCCTGAGCTGGAGCAACTGGTAGATCTACAGGCGCTGCTCTAGCTGCGGTACGAGCTGCACCTCATCCTCTGTCGCGGCCCCGACCTCTCGTGGCCTTAGCTAGTGGTAATGGTGGCCGTCCATCCGATCCGGTAGTACATGTCCTCATCATCTGTGAGAGAATAGAATAGCAGAAGTTTAGCTTCCGATATCAACAAATTCGCATGACAAGAACACAAGAAAGTGAAGTTTTCCTAATGGTTCGGCAGCTTCTCGAAGATAAGTACATACGTCTCTGTATCGATTCGGCAGACTCTACTAAACCTGCTCATGACTCGTGAGACCTATGTAACCTTGGCTCTGATACCAACTTGTCACGATCCAAAATCTCACATGTCGTGATGGAGCCTATCACAAAACTAGGCAAGCCAACAACTCACAAATAACCATGCATCTTTAATTTAAAACATACCAAAATAAGCTTGAATAGTGAGAATTTCTTAATAACTGATAAGAAAATACCGCAACTCAATAACAAATTCTCCAAAATTCTAGTATCACTGAGTATATGAGCATCTAAATTACAACATAGTCTGACTGCTAAAACACTATCTAGAAAGATAGAACAGTACAAATAAATTGAAAAAGAAGGAGAGTCGAGTTCTACGGATACCAAGGCAGCTACCTCAATTGTCTCCAACCGATAAAACTCCAAAGCTAGCAACCGTCGTGTCTGGAAGTACCGGGATCTGCACACGAAGTGCCGAGTGTAGTATGAGTACAACCGACCCAATGTACTCAATAAGTAACAAGACTAACCTTGGGCTGAAAGCAGTGACGAGCTCAGACATTACAGTTCAAATGCAGAATTTAACAATACAGAAATGTAGACATGCTTCAAGTTTAATAGTTTATGTTTAAAACGGATAAAGTATGCCAAGAATGACTGATATGAGGAATGTTACATCTCTATATTTACATGTCAAATGTGCATGCCACATGTAATGCATCACAATGATAACCTCACGCACTCACACTCTCAGAGTACTCAATCGGATTGTCTCAACTCTCACTCATCAAATTCAGTCACTCAGCACTGCATGGTACCTGCGCTCATTGCTGGTATATCTGACTCCGGAGGGGCGGATCTTGCCCAAACGCTAATAAAACCTGCTGCGGCGCGCAACTCGATCCATCATGAATCAATAATACCTGATGCGGCGTGCAGCCCGATCCCATCATGAGTCAATTGTACCCGCTGTGGCGCGCAGCCCAATCCCATTAATATCACTCACAAATAGGCCCTCGGCTTCACTCAATTATCAATCTCTTTAGTCTCTTGGGCTCACAACACTCATGTTAATCAGCCCAAAACAATGATACATGATGTAACAATAAATGGTAATAGAGACTGAGATATGATATGCAATGATGTATGCGACTGAGTACATGACTGCAATTTAAGCAAGTAATTTAGCAACAAAAGAACAACCATTGTGGGTCCTAGCAGTATCAACACATAGCCTAAACATGATTTCTAACATAAATCACAGCTCAAATTCTCTAACATATAGAGTATACATGAGTAATAGCAAGATCCAGTGACTGCACAGTTTCAGGGAATCAACCGAGTCACAATTACTACGGTGCACGCCCACACGTTCGTCACCTAGCATGTGCGTCACCTCAACACCAATCACATAACACGTATTTGAGGGATCATACCCTCAGAACCAAGTTTAGAAATATTACTTACCTCAAACCGTGCAAATCTCTACTCTAACAAGCCCTTGCCTCGCGAATCGGCCTCTGAATGACTCGAATCTAGCCTCAAACAACTCGATACAATCAACGCAAGCTATAGGAATCAATTCCATATGATAAAGGTAACTTCTTTAACAAAAGTCAAAAAGTCAACTCAAAAAGTCAACCCCGGGTTCTCATTTCAGAATCCAACAAAGTTAACAAAGTCCGAACACCTATTCAACCACGAGTCCAACCATACCAAAATTACTCAATTCCGATCACAACTCAACCTTCAAATCCTCAAATTTAAGCCTATGAAGTTCCTACAATTTTATCCAATTTTTCCAACCCAAAACACTAATGAATCACTTACCCCAATCAATTCCTTGAAAATTCCTTCAAGAATTGCCTCAATTCGAGCTCCCAAAATCCAATTATGAAATATAACTCTAACCCTCATTTTTGATATTTAACAGTCTGCCCAGATGTTTCTCTTCGCGATCGTGCAACGTCCTTCGTGATCGCGTAGGCTTAAAGCCTGACGCCCAGCTAACCACTCCTCTACGCGATTGCGTGGACCCTCTCCCATCCGCGGTGCCCTGAGCCTCATGAAGCTACGCGAACGTGAGCACACTATCGCGAACGCAGAGAAAAAATCCCAAGCTACAACCAACAACATTTTGCTATGGTGTCTCCTTCTCCGCGATCGCGAAATAGGAAACTAGCAACAGAAAATCAGCAGTCCCTCAAAGTTCCAAAATGCGCCAAACATGATGTGAATCACACCCGAGGCCTTCGGGACCTCAACCAAACATACGAACAAGTCCTAAAACATCATACGAACTCGATCGAAGCCTTAAATCACATCAAACAATAAATAAACCACGAATCGCACATCGATTCAAGCCTAATAAACTTATGAACTTCTAACTTCCAAAACTAATGCCCAAACATATCAAACTAACTCCGATTAACCACAAATTTTGCACACAAGTCATAAATGACACAACAGACCTATTTTAACTTTTGAAACCAAAATCCGAGCCCGGTAACCACAAAGTCAACTCTCGGTCAAACTTCTCAACTCTCCAAACTTTTATTTTTTTAACTTTTGCCAATTTAAGCCAAAATCACCTACGGACCTCCAAATTAATATCTGGGCACACTCCTAAGTTCAAAATCATCCTACGGAGCTATTGGAACTATCAAAACTCCATTCCGAAGTCATTTACACACAAATCAACATCTGGTTAACTCTTTCAACTTATGCTTCCAACCTTGGGACTAAGTATCCCAACTCAATCCGAAACATCCCCGGAACCAAACCAACCACCCCGGCGAGTCACATAACAGCAAAAGAGCACAATAGAAGCAATAAATGGGGGGAACGGGGCTATAATACTTAAAATGACCGGCCGGGTCATTATATAAACCAACATTCCAATATTCACAAACCATTTTAAGAACCATTACAACATCTATTTCTGAAATTCCACTAACGTTTATTACGTGGTTTAAGAAGAGGCAAAAAGGTGAAGGTAGTTCAACAGATCCACATGGAACACGTCATAACACAATCGATTCCTACCTTGAATTAAATATGCTAGGTTGCTACTGATTTTGTTGATGTCAAATGGTATGGTGTTCTACGTCCCTTGGAAAATAAGCCTATTAATGTACACACTGATATCAAAGTTGGAGTGCACATTATTGAGGGGGAAGCGCATTCTACAAAGCCTGAAGGTATGCGAATTTGGGGTGAAAAACTACAATGGGTTCCCCTTTACTCAAAAGGATGTGATTATGAAGTACTATGCCATTGGCATGGTCTAGTTATACCACAAGCACTGTCTGCAACCTTCCAAACGAACACACACAAAGATGAACCAGAAGTGATTCGGCATTCGATGAAGGTGATTTTAGATATGGAAAAGGCACTAGCCGTTCATCATGCACTGGATGATCTTAACTACTTGCAAGGAACGGAAGAACAGTATTGGGATTTATTAGAAAATAAAAAATTGCATAGAGACATTGATTATCGTGTATTTCCAACAGTTGTCGAGTGGGAGAGACTACCTAAGTTTCCACCGTAGATGTTGGACGTAGGAGACCCATATTGTTGTAGAAATCAAGCAAGTGATCTTATTGATGATAGCGATGAAATACGAGAAATGTGTGTCAGCTAGGGCCTAGATTATGATGCCCTCGGTCCGGACGGATGCGTATAAATGTTGATGAGGAAGATGAAGACAATAACAATGAAAAAGTGCCAGTCAGTGACGATAATGGCGAATGAAAATCGTTATTTATTTGTTGAAATTACTTTTAGTTGTTGTATTGAATTTTCAATGCTAAATGTCAATTAGATTTAAGCCTATTGGAAACCTAGTTTTATTTTATAAATATTGCAAACAACATCATTACAACTATTTAGTACAACAAAACACTAAGTTTATCCTTGAAAATTGTGCACATTGGATGAACTGCCACCAGAAGCTGAATTACCACTGCTTCCCAAACCAACTGAAGGACATTTATGGTGATTGTGTCTTTTTTGGGAATATATACCACATTTACGCGCATAAACGGTATCACCAACATCCATTTGGTTTCATATCCGCATTCTTTTTTGCACTTGCCGTTGACGCACATAATTCTTGTTACACACCATTTTAAATGGTTCTGACGGCTAATAATGCTCATCATCCACTGGTGGAAATGGCTACTATAGGTGTTTACGTATGCAACAAAACTATATTCTTTATCAACGTACCTCGTCGCCGCAAAACCTGTATGTTGAAAGCACTTCATGGCATGTGAGCATGGAAAGTGATAGATCGACCATTTCCCACACGAACATAATCTTCTACATTCATTGATGGTGTGGGTATTATTACCGTGGTTTTGATGCAGACTAGTGCGAACTTCAAAAATATTTCGCTCGTTGCAATATTGCAAAAATGTATGCCACTGTGCTCGCTTCCTATATTTCTCAAATCATTTCTAGAAAACGACGATGCACTTCTAGATCGTTCAACAAACCTCTCCGCCATCTGCTTGATTGACATCCGCACCATGGCAGTGACAGGCAATCCACGGGCAGACTTCAACAACCCGTTGAAAGACTCTGACACATTTGTAGTCAAAATTTCCATCTTCTACCACCATCCTTATGAAAAGTCCACTTGTCAAGCTCATGTCGCATCAACCAACGATAAACTTCTGGGTCTTCCTGCCTAATTAATTCCATTCGCCTCCTAAATTTACACTTTTGATGATTTGTTGCAGCCATCCATATTAAATCATATAAGCTCTTGTTCGGATGAGCCCTTTGGAAGTGGGCCTTCAAGTGCCTAACATAATAACAGTGGTAGGCATACGGCTCCTTCCATGCATCCAAATTCTGTATAGAACTTAAAATACTACCATGCCAATCAGATATTAGACAAATACCTGAAGGCTGTCTGACAACGTGCTCCTTCAAGTTGTTCAAAAATAATGTCCAAGTCTCTTGACTTTCATTGGCACAAATAGCAAATGCGAGGAGAAATATGCTTCCATTAGCATCTACAACAACGACGATCAACAACTTAATATCATATGGCATAGACATGAGTGCCGTCTAAGGATATTACCAGCTGGAAATGCACAAAACCATCCATGGCTTGTTTAAATGCCCAGGACACATATCTGGTTATGAATTCTGGTACTCTCGAACTTCGCTCAAGCTTCCATTCAACAACAGTCCACGGGTTAAAGTGTTGCAAAGCAGCCATGTACCTGGGTAGAGCGGCAAATGACTTATCCCAGTTACCATAACAATCTCAAACGTACGTTTATGCCAGAGAAATTCCTTTCTTTTGGTAATGGTACATCCATATACCTGGTGGACAGATAGTATATACTCTTTAATCTTGTACCTTATGGACGATTCAATATGTGAAATCAAGATAAGAGCAATCAAGTCAACATTCAAGTTAAAATGATTCCCACTGAATGTGTCCACATCACAAGTGTGGGCGACAATGTATTTCCCCACAATCCACATATTTGTTTTTAACTTTCTCGCAGGCAACATCCATCTACAACCTTGAAACCATCTATGACAAATAATCTTATATACTTCCGGAGATGATTCATGAACCTCGATGTCACGACTATTTTATGTTGTACATTCGTACCGCCCTGCTAAGGCTCACTTTATTAGCAAAAAGCATATTCTTTCATAGCACCGTTGGTCTAGATTCATCCCACATTACTGTCCGAATGTCATCAAGATCCCTTGTGAGGGCATCCACATCTGGCATACTAGGAAACTGATCAAAGTAGGGAATCTCCCTTGAATGAAAGGGCATATGGGACTCGTACACTGTGGGTCTAACGGGAGGTGGAGTCTGCATATATGGAGCATGTTCATTAGTGGCATCATGCTCCCTCGGTAAATCAGGTTGCTCATTCTCATTCTCATTCTCATCAGCAAAGCGCGTTTCTTCGTTATCGTCGCCCTCATTAAGGAAGGGTGTATCATCTCTAGACTCATCAGCATTGTTGTCATAATCACTATCATCTTCGTGACTCTGTGCATCTGCCGGATCCTGATTAAATATATCGTCTTCGGGCAATTGAGTAAGGACAAGACCTTCAAGTTGCTCGTTTTCACTGCACAACCAATAAAATAATGAGTTTCTCAAATTCACAACATTATATATTAACTTTATCTCTTAAATTATAATTCATAATCTGTTGATATCCCATGATGCACATTATCGAGTTGCTGATGACTACCGGATGGACCACCATGATCCAAAACACCAAAATTGGGCATATTCCAACTATTTTTTAGTTCATAACTTGTAAATTTATATCTGGCCGGTACCCCCTTTGGAATATATGAGTATTAGTACGAATATGATACATATAAAAAGCATACTAAGACAAAGGAAAATTAAAATTTACCACTCGGCGTGTGAATTATGTAACTTGGGGAGAAATTATGTCCTTGCTCCTCATTCGCTCGTGAAGATAAGTTTAGAACTGACCAAACTCTTTCAAACGAAACCTGTTCGGATAAAATTGCTCCAAAAACACCACCCATTGATTGAGGGTTATCCCTATTTTGCGGAACCTTAATATTGCGAACGTCTTCGGACTTGACGTATAATTCCAGCATTTTTATCACAAGAAGTTCCCGGTGTTCATCTGGAGTCCTCAAAATATCTTTCAGGATTTCATTATCTTTGATGTTAAACTCAGCATAACAAGAAACCCCTTGCGGAGTAAGAGAATATGGGTATCTTCCGGTTACTTTAATATTAACCGAACGTTTTCTCACACTCATTTTTTTACATAACAACAATATCAATCTATCGTACTCCAATGTAAGTGGCAACTTAACAATACACTATGGAGAACAACTATAGTGTAATGAGTTGTTCTCCACGATAATCTCCCCCCCTCCCCCCTCCAATATAATGCAACCCTCATTTTTTGCTCTTCAGACATTATGTCAAAATGCAGAAAAAATTAAGTAAACAAATATTTCAGAATGAGTAAAGGAAAATAAAAAGGATACAGAAGACTGAATTTTTGAAGAAAAAATGAAGCTCCTTAAATAAGCAAAAAAGCTTTGATGTGTGTGTTGGGGTGGGGATACAATAATGGGAGAGTATAGCGCATTAATTTAAAGCACTATATATGTAGTGTAGTAAAGCCATGCGTTAGTCAATTAAGAAGTATAGCGCATGGATGGCATGCGCTATACCTTAACGGACAAATGTGACGTTAAGGTATAGTGCATGCTATTCATGTGCTATATATAAAATGGTCACATATAATTTTTTTCACTTATTTTTATGCTTTGAATCTAAAAATGCTACACTTAGATTTCGGACTCCGAAGAAACATCTCGTACAGTCTTAACTCTTGAGTGGTGGACAGAGTAAAAATAAAAAAAAGAATAGAAGGTAAGCACATATGTTGCCAATGTTAAAAAATTTACTCCTATACCTGACTCCAAAAAAGCTAAGTTAACTATCTTCTCTTTCGGAAAATATATATCCATGTTAAATGCAAAGCTTCAGTTATAAGCTTTTAAATAATTTGATCGCGCAAATATTATTTTAATATTAAAATAAATCACTTATTTAATACTAGTTCTCCAATATTGTCGTTGATTGTAATATTAAAGACTTGAAGGCAGAACACTATAATTTGGGATGTTTTTGGTAGTTGTTACACTCAATATATAGGTCGACTTTTACTTGTGAACATATTAAATTACTGTCCTAGAGACAAAAAACCATCATGTTTCAGAGTTTAGAATAAGTCTCTTACTCTAGTAAATTAATCTCTTCATCCAGAAAGAATGGAATTAAGTATTATGAATTAGGTAGTCAAAATATATTTTTTTTCACCACAACGTGAAGATATTTGTTTATTTTTACGTCTCTTTAGAAATTGAAATTCCATCTCATAAAAATTAGAATAATTTTTATATTTTTAAAATAAAAAGAGCTAGATGAATTAACCCTTAGATTTATCTTCGCAGGTGAACACGTAACTTGTACGCCAGAGGATTTATCTACACAATCAAACACGTAAATCTAATTTAAAAATATTCTTCCGTTAATGTCAGTATGCAATTACCAAATTAAACTTTGACGCTTTGACCCTTGTTCAGACAACAAACTTCAGAGTTTAATAAGTACTACTCCAGACGTTTCATTTTATGTAGTAATATTTTATTTTTAGTTCTTTTTTTATATTATTTAATTTTAAAAATAATGTAACTTTATATTTTTACGTTATATTTAATGATTTAATTTATACTCATATAAATTGTTTGCCCCAAAAATTGGAAATAAATCAATTGAATTTTGAACGTGGGAAATGATAGGTAAGTGACAAATTCGATTGAAAACAAGTATATGATAAGAGATCAAAGATATTACAATTGTGAATCTAGATAGTCAATATATTGCCTTTTGTTTCTTTGCCTTTTGTTGCCAGAGAAAAAACCTCCTCTACCCAATGCATCACTACACATATATATAGGAAAAAATCTACCCCCC